>JZKD02S0700936.1:436082-457838 GCA_000966675.3 Picea glauca
TAGTCTCCTATATATACCAAGGAGACATTTTCATTTGGAATCATCTTGTACCTGAACATTTATGTGGGGTAAAAGGAGGTTGCCCCCTCGAAGTGGCTTATTATCTGAAATTCTCTCTTTTTCAAGGCGTTGAGTACTTATTCTGAGGTTTTTCTATGCTATATTGATATTTGGTTCTTAACATAGTGACCTTCCACACCTTATCTGTAAATGTAGATATACATCCTTCACTTGCCAATTGTCATGTTGAAATTAGATTTCTTCTTAGATATAGTATATGTCTCACCTCTTTCAGTAACCATTGGTTTCCATTATTTTGTTTTATTTGTATCTTACCAATTCCAACAATTTGACATGGTTCATCATCACCCAAATAAACCTATCCAAAATCACCTTGAACATAATCTTGGAAATATTTCCTATGGGGTGTGGCATGAAATGAAGCCCATAAATTTACTACCCAAGATTCAGTAATATTATCTAAAGAAAGAATCAAAGCACCTTGTAACACAGTGCCTATTACATTTTCTTCCTAATTTTTCTCATGGTGTTCATCTATTTGTTCCTTTGGAGCTCCATTGTCTTTCTTCAGATGTCCTTTCTTCCCACAATTCCAACACTCTATCGTTCCTATTCTAGATTTGGATCTTCCCTTCATAGAATTCCCATGATGCCCTGAGCTCTTTCCTCTATCCTTTTGTCTTCCCCTGTTATCCATGGTCAACACATTACTTGATGTCTCACCTGTGATTTTCCACAGCATTTACTCGCTAAGGATAACACCAACAACATTATCAAATTTCACAGTGTTTGAACCAAAGATAGAGTTACTTACAACCATGACCAAGTCGTTCCATCTTTCTAACAATGAGAAAAAATATATGTGGTTCACCCAGTGTGGGATACGTCCACCAAAGAAATTGTGAGGTCCTTCCTTTATTAGTATCCATCAAATGAAGGGATACAACCTACAGCATACCCATTATAACTTTCTCTTATTTCTCTCATAGTCTCCTCTCTCAAAATATAATATTCACTCACATACACAACCGCAATACAATTCCTTCATAAAAGAGGGTTTCCTTCTAGGGAAAAAACCCTAACATAACTTCTATCGTTTGATCTGTAACCTTATAATGAACGGTCCAAATTGACTACAAAATTACAATATTTTACAAGGAAATTTTCTCAAAACTTTCTCTTCGAGGGTGATTTTCCCAAACCCCCACCAGAGGGGGGATCCAAAATTTATCGTCACCCCCATTAGAAAGAGATGTGGGGGTCCAAGCCCCCCCACACCCCTCCTTCAGGTAATGGGTTCCAAACGCAACTAAAACAAGACCTCTGAATAAAGAATATAATCAGGCTCCACAACCAACACACATACTTTGTCAATGAATCTACAAAATTCTTCAAAGTGTCCACCTTCACCAGCATCACCTTCTTATCTTCAATCATGTCTCTCATAAAATGATATTGAACATCAATATTCTTTGTCTTAGAATGATAATCCAAGTTCTTTGCCAAAAATATTTCACTTTGACTATCACAATCTAACCATATAGCTTGTTGCACAAACCCAATAACTAAACAAAACCTCTATAACCATACAACTTCCTTAATCGCTTGAGTAGCTACCATGTATTCAGTTTATATATTTGAGAGTGCCACTAGAGATTGTATCTTGCTCGTCCAACTAATTGCTCCTCCAAATAAGTTAAACACATAACCATGTGTAGCTCTTCTACAATCCAAATCTCCATCCCAATCTATGTCAACAAATCTAAGTATGTCCAATAGTACTTTGTCTACACCAAGTATTCCTTAATAGAAAATTCCATAATTTTTAGTGCCATGCAAATACATGAAACCCCTCTTTATATTTGTCCAATGCTCCTTCGTTGGTTTTGACATATACCTGCTCAAAAATCCCACTAAACGTGAAATGTTTCGTCTAGTATAGACCATTGCAAACATCAAAATACCAACAACACTAGCATAAGGAACACGAGACATGCCTTCTTCCTCTTACTATGTCTTGGGACATTTATCTGCAGATAACTCACACCTACAAGAATAGGGACCTTGATTGGCTTAAATCCCTACATATTAAACATCTATAATATTGTCTCAACATATTTCCTCTAATTCAACCATGTTTTCCTATTTGCTCAATCTCTTTTAATTTCCATTCCCAAAACAAAATTTGTGACACCATGATCTTTTATATCAAATTTAAAAGACAAGTAGGTTCTTAACCTCCTTGATTATTTCCTAGTTGTTTCCAATCAACGACACATCATCAACATATAGCACCACATAAATAAAATGACCTCCAACTAATTTCAAGTACAAACAATGATCATCTTTGCTCCTTGTGAAGCCAAGTCCCAAAATATAAGTATCAAACTTTTGATACCACATCCTTGGATATTTCTTTAACCCATACAGGGACTTTTTCAGCTTGCAAACCAACTCTTTCTTACCCTTCAATGTAAAAATTTATCGTTGTTTCATGTAGATTTCTTTTTTAATATCATCATGTAGGAATGTTTTCTTTGTGTCCATTTGTTTTACTTCTAGATCAAAAGCAGCAACGACATACAAAACAAAACTAATAGAATTCAATTTAACAACAGGAGAAAAAATTCCACCAAAATAAAGTCCCTCTACCTGGGAATATCAATTTTCTATTGGGTGATATTTATACTTCTCCACTTTACCTTATGCATTCAACTTCTTCTTAAACACCCATTTGTTACCAATGGGTTTTCTTCCAATCAACAAATCAACTAGATCCCAAGCCTCACTTTTATCCAAGAAATCCATTTTTTCAACCATGGCTTTCTTCCAGAGTTTACCATCCTCAAATTCCATTGTCTCCCTAAAACTTATGGCATCTTCACCAATAATAGAAAAATCAAAATTAGAATCAAAACCGGGTGGAGAATACCTTTATAGTTGTCTTCTTTCCTAAATCGATCTTCTCAATACTAAAGTATGAGGTTCTTCTTCTTATTATTCTTGTTCTTTTGTTGAGTCATATTCTTCACCCTCCAACTCAAACTCTATTGTCTCTAGTTCTTTTTATTTTGGTGGGACTTCCTATGTGGGAACATATTTAACCTCTCTAAAGACAACATCTCGATTGTAGCCAATCTTCTTAGTTTTTGGGTTCCAAATTTTATAACCTTTACGCCATATTTATAACCAATAAAGATACACTTTTCAGATTTATTATCCAGCTTACTCTTATTTTCCTTTGGAACATGTACATAAGAACACAATTGAATACTCTAATATGTTCAAGAGAGGTTTTCTTACTATTACATGCCTCCTATGGAATTTTTTCCACCAATGTTAATGAGGGTGCTCTATTTACTAGGTAACATGAAGTACCCACTACCTCTGCCCAAAATTCATATCCTAACTCAACACCACTGAGTATGCTCCTGGATTTTTCCATCAAAATCTTATTCACCCTTTCTACAACCCCATTCTGTTGAGGTGTGTATGGAGTAGTCTTATGCATTGTTATACTGCACTTCTTAATAAATTCCTCGAGTTCATTCATGTGAAACTCTCCACCATTATATGTCATCAACACCTTTATTTTCTTCTCTGTATAATTCTCCATAAGAGCCTTAAACTCTTGAAATTTACCAAGGACCTTAGATTTCTTTCGGAGGAAATAAATCCATGTATTCCTTGAGAAATCATTAATGAATGAAACATAGTACACATATTTACCTAGTGATGTAACAAAAATAAGTCCAAACACATCATTGTGTACAAATTCTAATATATTTTTTGTTATTGTAGAAATAGATGAGAATCTTACATGATAATGTTTACCATATATGCAATGTTCATAGAAATTAAAATCTAGTGAGAAATCAGACATGCCTTCAACCATACATTTATTATGTAGTGCTTAAAGGCCCTTCTCTCCAATATGTCTCAGCGTTTGATGCCACAACATGTAAGTGGCTTAATATTCCTAAGATCTCCTTCCAAATTATATTATACATGTCTTTCTTCTCTAGTGTCTGACTAGAGACACCTATGGGTTGCTCATGGACTCTTTAGAAGTATAAGACTCCATTGAGTGAGATGGAAAGTAATGATATCTCTGATTTCTAGTATCTCTTTTCAAATGTTTTGATTTTCCGTGAGACTCCCTCTTTGAGTGACCTATATCTTCTTCCATATGCTTTGTACCTAATCCATTATGTATTTTCCTCTGCAATTGATTCAATATTTGGATTAACTAAATGTGTAGGTGGTTTTTCCTCTCGGTATCTCTTATCATCCTCTCATTATCATCACTACAACTCTAAACGTCCAACTTTAACCTCCTCATAGTTTCTATTAGTTCTAATGGCTCAATCCTTTCTTTGTTTCCATTAGACTTTGTTTCTTCATTCCCCGCAATGATATTTAATGGTGTGGCCTCTTTTCAATGGTTGTAAGGATCTTGTCTAGCCTCCATATTTCTTCTTCAGGAGTTAATATTGAATTATGGCCTCTAATTGTCTCTTATATAGCACTGTATTTGCAAATGTGTTCATAAAATTACATTTTCTAAAAATATTTTTTGGAACTATCCATATTGATATTTTTTGTCAAATCAAGGATACAAGATATTTTCTTCCCGAATTTGGAAAAATCGTAAGTACTTCTCCAAAATAAAAATATTCAAGATTGTTGCCTTCTAAAATATCTTTAGAATGACTATACTCATGTTAAATTCTAATAATAGAGATAAAAGTTATAACACCAAGAAGTTACCATTTATGCCTAATTTCTACACTTTTGACTAGTGTATCAAGGTCAAAGACCAACTTGTTCCACTTGTAGAAGAAAATATAGTGAGAACCAAAAAAACATTATATTAGGCATTAATAGTAATTATGATTTGGAACGTTATTGCAACCTGTGGCTCGATGATTTAGTACTCTAGTCATTTTATGCATCAATCTGGAATTGTCAACTTTCTACTTTTTGCACTTTGTCCCGAGTTAGAAAATCTAGCTAAAATTGATATCTTTCCAACTATAAAGATATATGAAATTTTCACTAAGAAAAAGTTGTCTAGATTATTGAGAATATTAAATGTTGACTTCAAATAATTTCCATAATTGATGTCTCTCACTTTTCCACCATTTACAATTTTCAAAAACTACTAAAAAGTCTCCCAAAATAGTGGATTTAACCTTATTTCTTCAGTTCTGCTCCAAACCCTTTGGAATCTAACCAAATTCCCTTTTAGGTTTTCTCATGCCAACTCATACTCTGCACTATCCAATTAATTGTCTTAATCAATTGATATTCCATTATTAAGTATGATCTTGTGTTCCTGAAAATAGAGATTTTCTAATTTTGAGGATTCTAAGGCCAAATCTACAAAATTGCCCACAATAATATTTTTATATCCCTTGTCATTGTGGACTTCCACCTGAAATTTGATCTCTATCTAACTTAGTATTCTATAGCTATGCCTAAAATAATATTTTGGTTCTAGACATTTTAGTTTCTGGAAATGTTGTAATATGTGAAAAATACATCAATAAATTAAAACATGTGACTCGCCAATGATGTGGAAACCCATTATATACATGAAATGCACTCTTAAATAATAGCTTTACCAATGCATATTAAATCAAAATAACATCAATGTTTCATATATGTATGGGGAACCAGTGTTGTTCCTCTATTTGGTGGCATTAGTGCTGCATGTATACTATAGAGAAACATCACTTTCAAAAGCATCCATTGGCCCAATGGTGCACCTATTTTAACAAAGTGTGCTAGTGCACCATGTTATCATCCATTGGCCCGATGGTGCACCTATTTTAACAAAGCGTGCTAGTGGACCATGTTATCCTCGAGCATTTATTTATATGCTAGATTGCACCATCGCATGACCCATTCTTGATTTTTCTTCCATATCAACAGTGCACTACGTGATACATTTATATAATCACACTGATAAAATAAATAAATAAAAACAAAACTCTGTAAAAGATTATACCCATTGAGGAAAAAACTCATAAAAACTCTATAGAAACCTTCACAAAACTACTCGCAAAAACCTCGTCTTCAAACTATAGAGGTTTGAACATAAGTTTTCTTGAAACTTTAACCCATATATTAATACTAAAAACCTTGCAATAAACCTCCACTAAAACCATATTTCTTAATAATTCAAAAGGAAAACCGATGTTCTCTAGTAAATCTCGTTCCCTACATTCGTGAAATGGACAAAAAAATCTAAACCACGCAAGTTACACATATATAGATAGAGAAATTTGAATATTTAGATAAATGAAAATTCCATATTTATAAAATCATACCACTATTACTAAAGGATCACACTTCACCATTAGCTAGAACCCTCTCTAAATATTATTATTCCTTGCTCTGTAGGGAATATTATAATGGATGTGCATAGGGAATATTATAATGGATGTGCAATGTGCATAGGGCTTCATTCATTGATATTAATCCATATTTTTGGAGCAATCATCTTAAGTTTTGGTTTAGGTTATAGCTTCACCATCCAATTGCCTAAACATTTTATCAAATGTCCTATTCACTTGTGTTGACCCTTGGTTATGTAAGGAAGCAAAGATTAAGGAAGAAAGGCGAAGTACGAACTGTGCGAAAGGCACATTAACTGAGGAAGGGTCGAAGTGGGTAAAGAAGTAGAAAAGAAGGAGCAAAGTAAAGGAAAAGCTAGTCGTTGGAAGAGAAGATCGAGGAAGACAAAGCATTGAAGAATATGGATCATGGACAACTCGGCAAGCGGAAAAAGACATCAATGAGTGCTTTGGATCACCTCACGGAAAAGAAGGAAGGACAGGCTGGAGAAGCCCTTAAAACACGGGTCAAGCGGACCTAGGGTTTTGGATCTAGGGTTTTGATACCTAGACTTCGGTCTAAGGATTGTCTGAGAGTCATGTAATGTATAAATAAAGGTCTAGGAGAGTCGAGAGGGTTGCTCGATAATTGGTTGTTAGTCATTATTGTTGTGATCATTGTTGTTAAGAGCAATATTAAGTCTGTATTATGGATCTTCAATTGGGTGCGAAGATCAACCCTGCAACTGAGTGCGCAAGAAGGGAAGAGAAAGAGAGAGAGAGATCTGCAGCAAAGTGCACAGATAGAACTGTATGTTTTCATCTAATATATCAAGAAACACAGTTATGTGGACGTAGCCCTAGAGAGAAGGTGAACCACGTATATCTTGTTGTTCTTTGTGGTTGATGTTGTGATATTTGTTATATGTTATACTTTATTGCATTGTTGTGTTAGATCGGAGATATAAATCCGCGAAGCAAGCATAAGAAGGGTAAAGAATATCTAGATTGTTGTGTGTTGTTGTCCTAGATCCACTTTGCATTTCCTCTGGTTGTAGACACTTGTGTCCTGCAACCCCCTATTGCTACTTCGGGTGAGACTGCATTTGTTTCGCAGGTGTCACTGAAAGGGCCAGTAGTTAGGGCTTGTTGGTGTGTTGTAAGAGTTGAAACCTGGGTCTACCCCTATGCCAACAAATGGTTACGTTGTCAGGACCGGGATCTTTTTGAGGGAATGTCAAGGTGGTTTCCATCAAAGACAGAAATTCAAAAGTGGATAGAGGAACAAGAAAAGGACTTTGTTGAAGCTCAGAACAAGAACCCTAGCATTAGTACAAAAGACTAGTTGGGAAGGTACATCTTTACCGACATACATGAAATTTTCTTCGGTGGAGTTCATAAGGAGTTATATGAGTGGTTAGCCAGATTAGCAGATACCCAGTTTGAGATCAGATCTAGACCACCTGTGGTTTGGACAGCGGCGTTGATCAAGAAGGTCAAGAGAGTTGATAACGTTGTGTCTAGAGAAGTGGATCTTTGGTTTGATAGCACTATTGGAGGGTACATTACTGAGTTTTCCATTGACAGAATCGAATCGTATAGTCAAGCAGAGAGGTATTTCTTTAAGGGACCTAGAGGGAAGTTCCTACACTTTTTAAAACTGAGGATTAAGATGCTATTGCATGAGAATAATATCCTGAAGATACAATGAAGCTAATGTTCAAGAATTCAGACAGCAACAGTGACACAGAGGCTAGACACATGGGTGGTGGGAGATCATTTAGAGAAGTTCCTCTTGCGAACTTGTTTAATTAGAATTACAAAGGCGAGGGATTCTATAGTGGAGAAGAAGCATATATAATAGATGAAGAATATTTGGAGTCCACAAAAACAGAGGAAGTACAAATTGAAGAACCTTGTCGAGGAGAATCAGAAACTTCAGGCACTGCACCTATGTCGAAGTAAGTACTATTACTCCTCATGTTGTTTTAGAAGCATTAAGTAACCAGAGTAACCAGAGTAGTCAAAGCAGTCAAAGTATTGTTACAAGCAGTTTGGTACATACTCAGTCAAGAAACCAAGGAAGATCTATGGCAGATGAGATGAGGTTACCTATATTTAGAGGAGATGGATCTGAAGATCCTAACCAGCATTGGTTCTTATGCGAAGTTGTATGGAGCATTAAGCAAGTCACTGACGAAGCTGTTAAGAGAACTCAGTTTAGTACTACCTTGAGGGATCGCACTCTGAACTGGTATATGAAGTTTGTTTTAGGACCAGGACAACCTAAACCATTGAATTACATTAAGACTGCATTGAGTGTGGAATTCAAGAAGCCTAATTCAGAGTCACAATGTATTACAAAGCTGAAGGAAATCAAGTAGAAGGTAACAGAACCTGTTTGGGAGTTTGATCAAAGGTTTAAGACTCTGACAGGTCATTTGAGTTTTCAAATCCCAGACGAACTGAATAAAGAATGGTTCATCGTTGTTCTCCTGCCACACATCAAAGTTCCTCTTATGCAATAGAAGTTTGCTTCGCAGTCTGAAGCATTGGAGATCACCATGAAACTAGAAGCAGCCCCTGTAGGAGAATCCAATCCAGGTATGAGTCAAATCTTGAATCATTTAACTAGTTTATCCTTACAGGTCGAAGATATGAAGAAAGATAAAGTAAAAGAGAAAAGAGAAGATACATGGTGCATCATATGTAAATCAGAGGGCCATGACAAAGAGAATTGTCCCATATTTCATGAATACTTGGCCTCTGGAGGACCTAGTCCTTTGAAGCAGGCTATTGTACCCTGGTGCAAGGTATGTAGAACTAGACATCGCCCTAGTGAATGTTATTATATGAAAAAATATGTCCAAAAACCTTCCAATATTTACTGCACATTTTGTAAATCTGTGGGGCATGATGAGAAGGATTGTAGGGATTATGATCTCATGCATGAAAGATCAAGGGATATATATAGGATTCAAGGAGAAAGAAGGAAGTAATGCACAGCTCAACTCCCCAGGAAGAGGAAACTTCAACCCTCGTCGTGGATTCAGAGAAAGAAGACGAGGTGGAAGTATGGGTCAAGGTAGAGGTCAGATTATTTGTTATAACTGCGCATAGCCAGGACATTTGGTAAGGGATTGTAAGAACCCTTGTACTACTTGCAACTATTGTAACTCGTTTGATCATGTCATTGAATATTGTCCAGTATTGTTGGCCAAACTCCAGGAGATACAAGGAGGAAACCAACCAGTCCAATTGATATCAGCAAAACCTGGCGGTGAGGACCCCAAAGTCGATGTTATTGCTAGAGGAGGCATTATTACAGGAGAAGACAAGGTAACTCTAGGAAAGACTGCAGAAGGATCAGGAATCAGAAGAGTTGCAAAGAAGGCACAGTTGTTTGATCCAAGAAGAGAGAGGCATACTTTTGAAGAAGCAAGGAAATAATTTGTAGGAGAACAAGCTTCTTCATCTAAGGCACAACCAGAAGTAAGGGAATGTGAAATGCCACTAGCATTTGATCAGTCTACCCTAGCTAGACAAGGAAAAGAGGTAAGCAAGCTCATGGACTTCTTATATACCTGTATTAATTTGATTAAATATGAAAAAGTTGTGCAGGAGCTACAACACCTAGTAAGACAGTATGAAATTGTGAAAATAGATCCTATGCTTAGTAGAGTTGTGAATCAAGTATCAAGGAAAAGGAGGACAAACAAGGAATTACACCTTAGTGCTCAGATTGGAGACTACGATGTGGACTATGTGGTCCTTGACTTGGGATCAGAAGTAAATGTTATGACGAAGCAGACTTGGGCACTGATGGGAAAACCTAGATTGATTTACTATCCTATCAGGCTTAGGATGGCTAATCAGCAGGCAGTGAGCCCCTTTGGAAGACTAGAGCATGTCCATGTAGACGTCGATGGGGTAAGGACATTTGCAGACTTCAAAGTAATTGAGATTGTCAATGATAGTTGTCCTTATCTTACGTTGTTAAGAATTGATTGGGATTTCAACAATTCGACTGTTGTTGACCTAAAGAAGAGAAGAATGACATTTGAGGGTAATGGTCTTAAAGTCATTGCACCTATGGCCCTAGATGAAGGTCGCAGATACACAGAACCTATCAGGGAAGAAGATCGTGCATGCGAGCTAGAGAACATCTACAAACTGACAACAAGACAACGGGATTACATTAATCCTACAGCAGATGGAAATCTCAACTGGCGAAGTGAAAGTGCATGTTCATCAGATTCAGAAGAAGCATTGGAAAACTAGCAGGATTGAATGTATGAAATCTCTACACGACAATGTGCCAGATTGACCAGAGAAGTTTGTTGGATTGGCACAGAATTAAGTAATATTCCAACATTTGATGGCTTGAATCATTTAGAGACATTTCTAGTTGAATTTGAGAAAATTGTACCAGTGCAACAGAGGATGTTGGCACTAGACGAAGCCTTGAAAGCTACACTAGCTAGATGGTGGGGAACACACAAGAAGAACATCACGGAGTGGGTACAATTTCGCACCTTATTGACAGTGTACTTTTCAGACCAAGCAGAAGGATGTGAAGTTCGATACACAGGCCAGAGTTGTCATAAGGACCACATGCGAAGTTGTGAGGAGGCCTGGAGCAACATTCCTAAAGAACAGTGGGTGCATAAGTTCATTAACACCTTGGATACTATGCCTATCAACTGGTATCTTCAAGCAAAACTGCACCTCTTCACTACATATTGGTATGGAATGACTCAGAACTTTATAGCTACGTTTTTATTTGAGAGTCAGTACCCTACAGTAGATCAGGCTTTACAAATTGTAAGACAAAAGGTCTTTGAGGAGGCACCTAACCTCCATTTTGAGCAAGAAGAACATGAATGGAATGCGCCTCTTAAGCAGTTACAGGGATGTTATAATATTAATGTCGATTAGGATGATGACCCTAGAGATGTAAACATTGCAAAAACTGAAGGTCACAGAGACATAGAAGGACCAAGGATCGAACTACCTTTTATTGGACAACCCATTAAAATTAAGAAGATTAATATTGGAACAAAGCAAACACCTAAGTTAGCAAATGTTGGAGACTATTGGGATGATGATAGTATTAGCAAGATTACAGAACTATTACATGAATATCAGGATTTATTTCCAACTAATTTCACAGACATGAAGGGAATTAAAGGGCCCATGGTAGAAATGAAGATTCCCTTGAAAGAAGATGCAAGACCTATCAAGCAGAGACCTTACAGACTGAATCCCAAATATAATCAGAAAGTTAGGATTGAATTGGATAGAATGATGGAAGCAGGAATCATAGAACATGTTGAAGAATCTAAATGGATTATCCCTATGGTGGTACAAGATAAGAAGTCAAGAGAAATCAGAATTTGTGTAGATTTAAGGAAACTGAATGATCCATGCCTACATGACCCCTTTCCTACACCCTTTATTGATGAAGTTCTAGATAATGTAGGAGGACAGGAGGTTTACTCATTCACAAATGGATTTTCAGGTTATCACCAGATCAAAATCACTAAGGAAGATCGACATAAGACCACCTTTGACACAGAATGGGGTTCTTTTCAATACATTGTGATGCCTTTTGGCTTGAAGAATGCACCATCCATATTTTCCAGGGTGGTGGTCAAAGCATTTAAGGACTTCCTACACAAGTTCTTGGAAGCATATTTTGATGATTGGATTGTCTTTAGCCTACTGAAAAATCATATTGAATGTTTGAGATTGATGTTAGTTAAGTGCAGGCAATGTCGGATTGCCCTGAATTTGAAAAAATGTATTTTATTTTCACCCTTTGGAGTGGTGCTCGGGCACATTGTGTGTAAGCAAGGGTTGTTGGTGGATCCTTCCAAGATTGCCATCATTTTTTATCTACCTCCTCCTACTTCGGTTAGCTAGTTATGCACTGCATTGGGGCACACTAGATACTATAGGAAGTTCATTAAGGGTTATGCACAAATAACAACACCCATGGAGAAGCTATTAAATAAAGATAGTAAGTTCCAATGGACAGAAGAATGACAGTAGAGCTTTGACACACTAAAGCAGAAAATGGTCACTGCGCCAATCTTGGTTTTTCCAGATTGGAGTAAGGAGTTCAATGTTCATGTCGATGCTTCATCCATTGCATTAGGAGCAGTTTTAGCATAGCCAGGTGCAGGAGACATTGACCACCCCATAGCCTTTGCAAGCAGGAATATTTCTACAGCTGAAAGGAATTATACTACGACTGAAAGAGAAGGCTTGGCTATGGTATACGTGTTGGAGAATTTTAGACATTATTTGTTGGGAGGACATTTTAAGATGTTCATTGATCATTCTGCCTTGAAATACTTCGTCAACAAGCCATTGTTGGGGGGAATAATATGCAGATGGCTACTACTATTCCAGGAGTATGACTTTGAGATTGTGGTCAAGCCAGGAAGAACGAATAAAGGACCTGATCACTTATCCAGGTTGGAACATGGAGAGGAACCTACCAATTTGGAGGATACACTACCAAATGCACAGTTGTTGGCCATCAAAAAAGTTGATGAGCACTTCGCTAAGATAGTTCAGTTTTTGTCCACGGGAATGGAACCTCGTGAGTATACAGTCATTCAGAAGAAACAGTTGGTAGTCCTCGCAGCTGACTTTCAACTTATAGCGGGATAATTGTATAAGATGGGACCAGATGAGATCTTGAGGAGATGTGTTATGGAGGCAGAAAGACCATTGATTCTTGCAGAAGCACATGAAGACATCGCAGAAGGACATTGTGCAGGAAAAGAAACAGCACAGAAGGTTCTCAGAGCTAGCCTCTGGTGGCCTACTTTACATTAGAATGCTAAAGAATACTCCAGAGCCTGTGATGTATGTCAAAGAGTAGGGAAGCCTTCTAGAAGGGATGAAATGCCTTTGGCACCAAAATTAACATTACAAGTATTCAATAAGTGGTCCATTGACTTTGTGGGACCTATTAACCCACCAGGAATGTGCACAGGCACAAGATACATTATCACTGTGACAGAGTATTTGACCAGATGGGCAGAAGCAAGAGCAGTTAAGGATTGTAGTGCATCTACAGCTGTGGAGTTCATCTTTGAGGATATTATAACTAGATTTGGATGCCCGGAGATCCTCATGAGTGATCAAGGCACACACTTCATCAACAAGACTATTGAAGCCTTGACTCAGTAATTTAAATTTCACCATCAGAAGAGCACCCCATACCACCCACAGGCGAATGGTACAGTCGAAGCCTTCAATAAGATCTTGGAGACAATGCTGACCAAGATTTGTAGTGTTAACAAAGACGATTTGGATTTAAGAATTCCAGCAGTATTATGGGCTTATATAACTACTTTCAATAAGTTAACAACGCAGACCTCATTTAAGTTGGTATATGGCTTGGAAGCAGTGGTACCTATGGAATACTTGGTTGCTTGTTTAAGAATTGCAGCATTTACAGGCATGGATGACACAGGCGTTGTTCAAGACAGGCTTGCGCATTTGATGGAAGTAGAGGAAGACAGGTTTATTGCAGGATTTCATCAGCAGGAACAAAAAGAAAGAGAAAGGACTTACCATGACATACATATCAAGAGGAAAGCACTCAAGCAAGGAGATTTGGTATTGTTATATGACAGCAAGTTCATGAAGCATCCAGGGAAGTTCAAGACACATTGGATTCAGCCATTTGAGGTTGCTTATGTCACAGAAGGAGGAGTTACGCAGTTGAAGACCCTTAATGGAGAATGGAAAGAAGGTTTGGTAAATGGGAGCCGGTTGAAATTGTATTATGACAACTAGTTGTCTCGCAACTCCCAATAAAATCAAAGGAAGAAAGGTCTAGGTACCAGGTGCAATTGAAACTGGGTACCAGACACAGAAAAGACAGTCTGCACACGATAGCGAGGGATGGAGCAGAAAGCATTGGCTTCTCTGCGCAGTCTACAGTCGAAGTAAAACAGAAGGTTCAATCTTGTAGTGACTCGGTCACATGTGAGTGTTGGGGGCCTATTGGGCCTTGGTTATGTAAGGAAGCGAAGATTAAGGGAAAAAGGTGAAGTACGAACTAAACAGAAGGCACATTAACTGAGGAAGGGTCGAAGTGGGTAAAGAGGAAGAAAAGAAGGAGAAAAGTAAAGGAAAAGCTAGCAATTGGAAGAGAAGATCTAGGAAGACAAAGCATCAAAGAATATGGATCATGGACAACTCAGCAAGTGGAAAAAAACATCAATGAGTTCTTTGTAGCACCTTGCAGAAAATAAGCAAGGACAGGCTGGCGAAGCCCTTAAAACACAGGTCAAGTGGACCTAGGGTTTTGGCACCTAGGTTTTTGGATCTAGGGTTTTGATACCTAGACTTTGGTCTAAGGATTGTCCGAGAGTCATGTAATGTATAAATAAAGGTCTAGGAGAGTCGAGAGGGTTGCTCAATAATTGGTTGTTAGTCATTATGTTTGTGATCACTGTTGTTAAGAGAAATATTGAGCATGTATTCTGGATATTCAGTTGGGTGCGAAGATCAACCCTACAACTGGGTGCATGGGAAGGGAAGAGAAAGAAAGAGAGAGATTTGTAGCTAAGTGCGCAAATAGAACTGTATGTTTTCATCTAATATATCAAGAAACATAGTTTTGTCGACGTATCCCTAAAGAGAGGGTGAACCACGTATATCTTATTGTTCTTCATGGTTGATGTTGTGCTATTTGTTATCTGTTATATTGTTACTGCATTGTTGTGTTAGATCAGAGATATAACTCCGCAACGCAAACATATGAAGGTTAAAGACTATCTAGATTGTTGTGTGTTGTTGTCCTGGATCCACTTTGCATTTCCTCTGGTTGTAGACACATGTGTCCTGCAACCCTTTATTGCTACTTCGGGTGAGACTGCATCTGCATCGCAGGTGTTGTCGAAAGGGCCAGTAGTTAGGGCTTGTTGGTGCACTGTAAGAGTTGAACCCTGGATCTGACCCTATGCCAACAACTTGCAAAACAATAAATCATTAGCATGTTTCATTAAATTCACATGCTTTGACATCGACATTGCTCATATTAGTTGATGATGTCTCCTATGTGAACTACATTTATTTAAGTAGCTTCGGACATGTATTCTCATGTGCCCTGGGTGTTGGGCATGAGGTAATCATTGTGAGCACCACATTAGACTCTTTGTTTGGTGAAAACTACCATTGGAATGAAGTTGGGGATTCATGAGTTTGGTGGTGGGATTTGTGGGTTAGTGTTGGGGCTTCACACCCACAAGAAAGTCTAATTTGATGTTGACTTGTGGAGGGCCTTCTATGTTAACCCCTAGGACTTGTATATAAAGGACAGAAGTCATTGTGACATTTCATATGGTGTAGAGTGTGTGGATACATGATGGAGTTGGCATAAGTGAGTTTGCACTCATACCAAGGGGCATAGTGATTTCAACAAAGGGAAATTCTACAATGGTGGCAAATCTAGCCTAGAAGAGAGGAAGTTGCAGAGAGAAAATTGTGCATAGGTTTCCATACAAGTCTTATGTACTTGTACATGGATTGTAGTGGGAGGAATTACATATATTTGTGGGTTGCAAAGAGCACAATCATGTATGTGTGTTGGTAAGAGGAAGGTGAATCGCATATATGTGGTTGTAGTGGACACAGTCACGTATGTACGTGGGATGCAGTAAGGTGAATCACATACAAGGTTTTCTAGGCAAGAGCAGATTCGTACAAGATGACATCAATAGGTACATGTATGTTAGTAGGCCATACAGGTGGTATGTGACATATTTGAGGGCAGAGGAAATTTCCAGTGATTTTTTGAAGTTTATTTTTCTGGTTTTGAGAGGACAAGGTTGTCCTCATATTTTTGGTGAAATTGTATTGGTTGGGAGGGATGGTGTTTCCCTCATAATTTTTGAATTTGATAAAATTAAACAACATAAATTTTGTGTCTCGTGTGTATTAATGATTCATCTTTGATCTTGTTGTTTCTGCTAGATATATTATTATTCAATTATTTCCAGTGTAAAATTGTTCAATGATAAAAGCTAAGGTTTATTGTTAGTTCACTAGGAAGTAATTTTCAGATCTAAAACTTACTTAGATAGAGTTGCATGAGAAAATTGACATGGTATCAGAGCTTGGGATCTGAAGATAAGGGGATCATCTTGAGACACATTTGTTAGTTATAACACTCAAAGAGTGTTTTTCTTGTTCTTATTCCGGGCAAGTCACGGGTGACAGCTTTGAGAGGGAGTTGTAGCAGTGAGAGGGAGATATTGTGATAGTTGCAAGGGGCGATAGGTTAGATGGTATCTAGTTTGAGACATGGAGTACACCATTTGAATGAGGATTTGTGTACTATTGCAACTCGGTGGTGTGGCGGGTTGGGAGTTTTGGTGGATTGGAGATCTTGGATCACGGGACTAGAGTGGGCGCAGGGTTCCAATCTTGTGGATGGACTTCTAGTGGATTTTCATGGTAAGTTGAGATGGGTGCATCTTGATTTCTTTGGCACAGATGAGACGAATTCATGTGTATATCAACTTGATGATATAGAGTCTTCATTGGGCCGAAGAGTTGCACATTGTCAAGGTATGACAGTTTATAAGACATTTTACCCAGGAGGATGAGAACACTCACAAACATGAGTTACGATGGTCCAAATTGGACTAGACTGAGTGTCCAACTGCAGCTCAAGATTTTTCAAAGGGAGGACACATTATCAAATGCAACATGTGCATAGACACTAAGAGGTCTTCCCAAGTCTTGGAAACCATTTGTGTAGGGTATCTGTGCACGAGAAAAATTGTTGGGGTTTGACAAACTATGGATTGATTATATCTAGGAGGAGACTTGGTTAGAGTATAGGGATGACTTGGATGATGGACACGGATAGAAGTCCATTGGATGGTTGTGACTTGGGTAAGAAGGATGCTTTCCTTGGAGGATTGCATGGTTCTTATATAGTGGGAACCACTGACACATGACTAGGGCATAGGATTTGTTTGTGAGCTTCATAGTGTCTGACTTAGGTATGTACGAGGAGCTTGGTATTAGGACTAGGAATATAGTACAAGGATCTAGAGCAGTGGTATTTTGGATGGAGTCAAAGGATGTGATGTAAGTGATAAATATTCTATGGGTGTCAGTAGTGTGTTCTCAGCCTCAATGATTGAGGAGTAGGGATATGCAATGTTTTCCAGGGATGATATGGATGTTATGGTGAAGAGTAGTAGTAATGAGAACTAGGCCCTTGCAATTCACACTAGGAAGGGTAAAAGAGGTTCTCCACGCAGAAGAGGTTCACCAAGGAGAAGGGATTCTTCCAAGAGAGAAGTGTCTCTGGATTCAAGAGAGAAGAAGGATCTCAGTAGGATCAGATGTTTTGATTGTCATGACTTTGGGGACTATGCTTCACAGTGTCCACACCATACGAGAAGGGGAAGAAGGAAGCAGTCATCAGTAACAAAAGTTGATGAGGTTGCAGACAAGTTTCAGAGGGAGATCTTGTTGGTCTCTACCCCTTTAGGTACAACTTCCAATAGGGGGACTTGGTTGGTGGATATCAAATCATCTTGCCATATGACAGGTGAACGAGAGTTATTTGATACTTTCACAAAGATTGTCTTAGACTTGTGCGTGGAGCTTGGTACAGGATCCAAGCATGCAGTATGAGGATATGGTATAGTATCATTCTTATTAGAGTCAAGAGAGGTGTTGAGGTTGTCAAATGTGTTATGGGTGCTATAACTTGGGGGGAGTTTCCTCTCATTCTCAAAGATTGAGAGGAAGGGATATCACATATTATTTCGAGATGGACATGTGTTGTTTGTACCCAGACAATATAGCTTTAGATCAGCGGTGATTCTTGGAGTTAGGGAGGGAAACCTATGTAAGTTGAGGGGCCATCATATGCATGTGATAACCAGCAGGAGTGGAGAGACAGGTGAGGAGAAGCAAGTTGCTCCACCAGGGATGAGGCAGGTAGCCCCACCAATAGCATAGGTTCAAAGAGAGTAGATAGCTCCACCAGTGATGAGGCAGGTGGTCCCACCAATAGTGCCAATTCATAGGGAGCCAGAGTTTAGAGGGTGTCAACCCTTAAGATTTGGTAGGGAGGAGAAACCTCCCAGGACTATTCAAAGGAGATTAGACTTCAAAGGAGGTCAGCAAGTTTAGAGGGAGAAAGTAGCTCCACCAGTGATGAGGCAAGTAGCCACACCAGTAGTATCAGCTCAAAGGGGACCATAGTTTCGAGGGATTCAACCCTTAGGTTCCAATGGGGAGGAGTAGCCATTAGGACTATGCAGAGGATAGTGGATAGGGAGCAGGTAGCTCTAAAGGTTGTGTAGACTCAGAGGGAGCCTGACCCTATAGGGAGTTAGCGGATTCATACGGAGTCTAACTTCAGAGTGAATTAGTGGATTTAGAGGGATTTCTAACTCCATAGTGAGATCAACTTTAGAGGGATTCAAGAGGCTCGGAGGGAGAGTCATCCATTCAAAGGGAGCCCACCTTTAGGTCGAGATGGGAGAGAGACATATTTTAGGACTTACGAACATGTGTCTTGGTTTGAGGAGGCCAGACAATAGGTTCAGAGGCAGGAAGCTTCTAGCAGTTGTGTGCCCTCCATGGAGGATCCATTTGTTTCAGCAGGTTTTTCTACAGTGACATAGGAGACAGATATATTTCCAGGTGAATGTGGAGTGTGGCGAGAATACCTCCATCACTAAGAGGGAGTGTTGATTTTTGTCACTTCGGGTAGGTATTCTCACGTGCCCTAAGTGTTGGGCATGTGGGAATCATCGTGAGAACCACATTACACTCTTTGTTTGGTGAAAACCGCCATTGGAATGAAGTTGGGGATTCATGGATTTGGTGGTGGGATTTGTGGGTTTTTGTTGGAGCTTCAAACCCACAATAAAGTCTAATTTGATGTTGACTTGTGGAGGGGATTCTACATTGATCCCTAGGACATGTATATAAAGGAGAGAGGTCATTGTGACATTTCATATGGTGCAAATTGTGTGGAGACATGATGGAGTTGGAAAAAGTGAGTCTGCACTCATGCCAAGGGGCATGGTGATTTCAGGAAAGGGAAATTTTTCACTGGTGGAAAATCTGGCCTAGAAGAGAGGAAATCATAGAGAGAAAATTGTATAGAGGTGTACATACAAGTTTTCTATACTTATTCATAGATTGCAATGGGAGGAATTGTGTATGTATGCGGGTTGTAGAGAGCACAGTCGTGTATGTATGTTGGTTGCAGGAAGGTGAATCGCGTATACACGGGTTACAGTGGGCATAGTCATGTATGTACGTAGGTTGAAGTAAGGTGAATTGCATACAAGGTTTTCTAGGCAGCAGCAGGTCTGTACAAGCTAATATCAGTAGGTACATGTGACATTAGTGGGACGTACAAGTGGTCTGCAACAGATTTGAGTGTAGAGGAATTTTTTGAGGATTTGTTAAGGTTTGGTTTTCTGGTTTTGAGAGGATAAGGTTGTCCTCGGATTTTTGATGAAATTATTTTGGCTGGGAGGGCTAGTTTTTCCTTCATAATTTCTTAATTTGATAAAGTTACAAGAAAAAGAAATTGTGTCTCATGTGTATTGATGATTCATCTCTAATCTTGTTGTTTTCACTGCATATATTTTCAGTCAATTATTTTCAATGTAAAATTGTTCGGTGATAACAGGTAGGGTTTATTGTTAGTTCACTAGGAAGCAATTTTCAGATCTAAAAATTAGTCACATAGAGTTGCATGTGAAAATTGACAAATTGTTGAAAGAATTCTCTAAATGACTACCATTTTCCGGAAGCAATATGCCTCCAAATATATGTTTTCATCCTGCCAATCTCCACTTGGTGCCACTAGTCCATCTTTTCAACATCCTCCTTGCATCTTTTTTCGCTTATTCTTAGACTACATTTTTCTACCACTTCGATCTTTATCTCTTCCTTCTTCATTCCTATAAACACACATTCATTGGAGCATCCAATTGTTCAATTGATGGACTTCAAATAGAATGAGATTTCATTTAAACAATGGGAAACCACCACTTATTGAGAAAATCCACAATGAGAATGTGAGTTTTCATGGATTTTCCTTGCAATGGCTTCTACATATTGTGAGAAGAAAAAGGTCAAGGTACACAACATACTACAAAAGTCAAAGGCATCCAAGATCTAAGAATATGAAAATAATCGATCTTATGTCCACTACATGAAAAAATCATGCTTGCATATTATGCAACACATGTAAGTTAGGTTATGTTAACAATTTTGGTCAAACATTGTTGGGCCCCTAATTTTAAATTTTAGAGATATCCACATTGCAGTAGTGGGAAAGGACAAAGTCGTCCAGATGCAAAAAATAGAATAGATGGGAATCACGCCACGTAGAATGGGGACTATTAGTATAATTAAGGAGCCTCGGTGCTAAAGTGAGACTGGAGACAAAATTCCAAGTGAAAGATGGAGTGGAAAAATGAAAAAGACGCATGGCTAGATAAAAAGAAAGTAACAATAATTTTATCAAGCTAGCACTAGAAGAAGACTAACAGTCATGGATGTTTTGAATATACCTTCCTACCCGCAAGCATAACACTATATACTGTAAAGACTTAGGACTAAGTTGGGGTTGGCTATTAGTTGATTATGTTTTGGATATTAGTGGGGTATCTATCATTGGGTTGATGTTCATTGTTGAATGTTGGTGTTACCATGAGATCACAACTATTGTAAGGGGATTTTCAGTTAATATTGGTTTTATCCTCTATAATGTGTTGTCCATGGTTTTGGTCTTGACTGGATAATGAGAGATGTATTAGTCAATGCTAAATATCAATGGAATGAGGACCCCATTTAAAAATTTTATTGTCTTTCTTTCATATGGTAATGATGTATTCTATTACTATTACTTAGCTAAGTTGATGAATGAATATAATTTGCTTGAATCTATGTTGTGCTCTTAGCTAAGATGTTGATATTACTTTTTTTCATTCATTGGTTATTGAATATATTGGTATGGGTTGCAGTATGTTGGGTAACTTCTTGCATAATATTTAAGGGGGAAGTATGGGTAATAAGTTGAGTGGCAATCATGACAACCATACTACATGAGCCCCATACTACCTTTAGTCTCGGCACAACACTTTGGGTGAGACCTTCCTCTTCATGGGGATTGAAAATGCCAATGCTTAGACTATAGTGGGTCCCCTTCATTGAATATTGATGTGTACCATGGTCTAGCATTGAGCCTGTTGTCGTCCTTATGCACACTTGCAAATGTGAGCTAAGTCCTGCTCACTTAGTGTGCCCTCGGAGACACAATGTCTAAGTTCCTGCCCACACTGTCACCTTGACAGGAACTTCTTCCGTCTAG
>JZKD02S0700936.1:486291-496584 GCA_000966675.3 Picea glauca
TCTCTTAGATTGTCCAGCCTACACCCATATTAGATCTCATTTTCAAAATATTTATCACACTACCAACCTTCCTAACATCTTAACTCAACAAAAGTATGGTGATCTTGGAAAGCTTTTCTTAATGCTTTTCAAGCACAGAAACAAAATTCTAAAGAATCACAAGTAATCACTTACCCTCTTAAGATCTGATAGACCAATTCAGTCTTAATGGACGTTAATCATCATCATCATCATCATCATCATCATCATCATCATCATCATCATCATCATCATCATCATCATCATCATCATCATATATATATATATATATATATATTAAACAAATTGAAAAACTATCAAACTTAATGAAAAAAAATCTTTAAAAAATCATTTAATTATATTAGATATATAATTATATAGAATATAACTATATATAGACAGCTATGTATAAAAAAAAAACTATATAAATGAGATTACTTAATTTTTATTTTTATTTTCAAATTTTTAATCAAAATGTGTATTTTAATTTTTTAAATATTTTTTATTATAATTTTTTAGTTTATGGAGTTTTAACATTTTTTTATTTGAATATGTTTTTTATTTTAGATTTTTTTTAATTATTTTTTGAATTTTGACTTTTTTTAAGTTATTTTTTGTTTTTTTTCTTTTTTTTTTATGTTCCTTAAGTTTTAAGGGATTTTTTATTATTCGTTTTTACAAAAAAAAAAATCTTAAAATTATTGTTTTCCGGTGGAAATTTAAAATATATATATATATAGTTTTTTTTTTCCACCTTTTTTTAATGTTTTTTTTTTCAAATTTGGGTTTTGAATATATATTACAATAATGATGATTTCTTTTACCACTCTAAAAAAATGTGTCATTTTAATACCCCAATTTTAAAATGGGTGTTACGCTTTTCAATTTGATAGTTGATTTTGAGGTTTTGGTTTTAATGATACCAACTACTAAAAATATGTTTTCAAAATATCTCTAATTTTAATGTTTTGAAAAAAACATTTTGCTTTATGTAACATCATTTTTTATTTAGGTATTGATTTTAAGGTTTTTGTGAGCTATTGTACGAGTTTTGAAGGCCATGCTTGCTAAATCTTGTAATTTTGACCTCGTTTGAAAAAATGGTGCTACCGATAGCACCATTTTTCGATTTGTGAATTGCAAAAATATGGGTTTTTTGGGCCAGAGTTCTCGTTTTGAGGTCACGGTTCTCGTTAAGTTGGTAACTTTGTTTACAAGGTCAGCTGAGCAAATGAAGGAAAAGATTCAAGTGGTGACTGACTAGTGCAAGAATATTCTCGCTATAACTTAAAGATAGGTGCAAATCATCAAGAAAAGGGAACAATTAGCTGAAGAAATCCAAGGAAATATCAACCAGTTGCAACAAGAAGTAGAGAAACTACTCAAAGAGATAGAAATGGAAAACAACAATGTGGATCAATCATTTCAATCCATCGGGTTGCTCTAGTCACAATTTAAATAGCTTCAACCAAACACGTTGGGGAATTACACTGCATTTTAGTAACTACACAACTCTATAGATGTTAAGAACCAAATATCATTATAGCCTAGAAAAACCTCAGAAAAATTACTCAAGGCCTTGAAAAAGAGATAATTTCAAATAATAAACCTCTTCGAGGAGGCAACCTCCTTTTACCCCACTTAAATGTTCCAGTACAAGATGATTCCAAATGAAAATGTCTCCTTGGTATATATAGGAGACTAGGAGGTATAATTACAACTAATGGAATAAAGCCGACATAAATAAAATAACATTACTAATGTAATATGCCCCAATTAAGGGGTGATGAGCCAATATTTAGGCTTAACAATAGAAACCAATTGATCATCAATGTAGGAGACTCGGCCATAGGTTCCTAACCTCAACTATGGAAATTTTTGCTCAACGGGTTTGAACTTTTTCATGGGTAAATAGACAAAGAAATGCGATGAATTCCTTGAGTTCAAGGACAATATTCTGGAAGTAGTCCCAAAGTTGGCTCACTTGTTTGGGAAGAATGTAGATTCAAGTAAAGGTAGTGGAAGTTGACTCAAGGGCTAGTCAACAGGAATGGTCGGGGCTTATTGGGCCCCTCATTTTGAATTTTGGAGATATCCATGTTGTGGTAGTGGGAAAGGATAGAGTGGCATGGATCCAACAAACGGAACAAATGGGAGTCATACCACGAGAATCAAGGATCATTAGTAGCATTAAGGAGCCTCAACATTAAAAGGAGACTAGATACAACACAGCGAGTGAGATTCCAGGTGAACAAAATATGGAGTGGTGAAAGGACAAAGATACGTGGCCTGTGCATAACTAAATAATAATGAATTCATTAAGCCATGACTAGAAGAAGAATAATGGCCTTGTATGTTTTGAATGTACCTTTTTCCCTTGAGCACAACACTGTATAATGTAAAGGATTAGGCCTAAGTGGAGGTTGGCTATTGATTGGTTATGTTTTGGATATTAGTGGATTATTTGTTATTGGGTTGTTGTTCATTGTTGAATGTTGTTAATACCATGAGATCACAACTATTGTAATAGGTTCTGGGGTTAATATTAATTCCATCCTCTATAACAGATTGTATATGATTGTGGTCCTAACTTGCTAATGAGTGATGCATTGGTTCATGTTAAATATCAATGGAATGAGGGTCTCATTTAAGTTTTTTATTATCTTTATTTTATATGGTGATGATGTATTCTATTACCATTCTTTATTTGTAGTGATCATTTATATATATATATAATATCCAAATATGAAATATTGACCCTTAAGCTTCAAACATCCAAAATATTCACCATAAACAACACAAGAATATAGAGAAATAACCCTTAAGGAAGAGTAACACCATCAAATACTCCTTGTGGAAGGAATCACTCCACAAGCCATGCTTGCTACAAAAGAATACATCCAACATCCAATATATATCCAATACAATGATATTCTTATGTATTTGTACTTTCTCATGAGTATTCCTAGAGGTCTAGCCAACTACTCCTTATTATTATAATATTCCCTCTTAACTGCATAGTGGTTCTATTTATTACCCATCAACTACTAAGTGGGCCTATTCCATAATTATGGCCACATTACATTTATAATCACCTTGGGTACCTCCCTAGGTAACCCATATTATCCTCCCTATATACATTACATTACATCCTCCTTTGCATGTTTCATCCCTGAAACATCTGAAGAAGCCATATAATATGACCTACTAAGCAATGTAGTCAATAGGTACCATGCATGAGCATACATCCATCCCAGTGAAATGTGGACATGGGATCCAACTGTGGTCTTTCCTCGATATTGATTCTAGTTTCTCCTTGGATCCATGTAGCCATTATGTTACTCTGATATCTACATGCATTGCTTTTAGTCCTCCACGTGCCTCCATTTTATGGGATGACTTTCTAGTTCCATGTTTATCCATGGTAAGTTTTTTTACGCTCTTTCCCTTGCCTTGATGATTGTTGTTTCTCTAGGTGGTGTGGGTGGTGACATACAAAAACCTTAGGTATCAGTTTTTTTTCTTTAATTATTCAAAATGTGGTTCTTTTGAGTCATGTATATCCTAAGCTTCTTCTTCCTTTCTATGTCCTTCTAGGGTTTGTTCGTCATGTTGCTTTGTAATATCTTCTTTTGATTCAACCTCAGACTCTTCATCTAATGTGTCAGTAGGTACTACAATTATTTTTCTTGTGTGGACTTCTTTAGGTCCCCCTTAGGCCCTTATTGTTTAGTAAGATAAATATCCTACAATGTAATTTTCTTTTTCTTGTACCAAAGCTTCAAAAAAATATTTTACACATTAATATTAATTGTACCAATTGAGTTCATCTAAGGATATCCCAAAACAACATCCACAACATCCATATATATAGCATGAAAATCTAAATGAAACACATATATGTCCATAGTTATCTTCAAATCTTTAAAATTTTGAATATTCTCACCCTCAACTTGTGTGCTTTGAATATTCTTTGCAGGAACTTGCAATCTTTAGCCAAATTAACATTGTTGAAATTATGCTTGCTACTAGGGTTTATAGAAATAATAACATTTCTTGTTGAATACATCCATGAACCTACAATAGGAAGTTGTCACGTGAAAATAAATCCCTATTTTATATTTTTATCCTTCTTTACAACATGAGACCACTAGTCTAAAAATAGCCTTTCATATTCTTCATCTGAAGGTATCTTGATCTTGTCATGGTTAACTGAATTCCACCATATGGTTGCATCGCCTCTTGATTGAAGAGGGAGAACCAATTTACAAAACATGTTTAAAGAGGAATTTATTTCTTTTATGTATTCTTCAATACTAGGACCATCATCTTTTCCTGTGAAATAAATATTGCTTGCTATAACCCAAAAATCGAACTAGGGTTTTGAAGAGAATCATTTACTTTTCAGAGATCTATTTTATGTAGTTAGGGTTTGAGGTAGCTAGTGAAATAATAATAAATTATGTGATGCTTTTCATATTTGTTATTATGACCACAGTTATGAAATTACATGGCTACTCTAGATCTACTAGCACTAGTTTTATTGAAATCGATGCACTATATCAAAAGATATCAAATCTGCAAACTGTACGGCCAACACCAGAAAAAACCTTAAAAATAGTTGATTTTGAATCAATGATAACTCCACTTCTCAAACTCTGTTTTGGATGATTTTTTTTCAAAATTAGGTATTTTTTCAAGAGAAACTCATATCTATGGTTGGCTTCTTTAGATTCTACATGGAAAGTTTCATAAATTAACCTGAATTCTTCCATCCTCTGTTTTCCTTCAAAAATCTTCAAAAAGAAAAAAAATATATCCCACTTTGTGCCTTAGAAAGATCCATGATACCACCTATAGTGATCCTTGATATATAAAATATCCAAATATGAAAGATCGACCCTTAAGATTTAAAAATACCAAAACATTCACCATAAATAACACAAGAATATAGAGAAAGAATCATTTATGGTAGGCTAACACCATCAAATACTCCTTCGAGAAAGAATCACTCCACAAGCCATCCTTACTACAAAAGAATACATCCAACATCCAACATATCTACAATACAATGCTACTCATGTGTATTTATACTTCTCATGAGTATTCCTAGGGGTCTATGACAACTACCCCTTGTTATTAAATTATTTCATTTTAACTACATAGTGGACCTATTTACCCATCATTCCATAATTATGGTCAAATTATATTCATTATCCCATTAGGTACCTCCCTAGGTACCCCCCATATTATCCCCCTTAAGTACATTGCATTATGTGTGTTGATGACTGAATATAATAAGTGTGGATCTATGTTTCACTCTTAGGCAAGATGGTGGTATTGGTTGTGTTATTTTGTTGGTTATTGAACATATTGATATGGGCTTCTGTCTAATGGGTAAATTCTTGCATAAGAGTTAGGGGAAAAGTATGGGTAATAGGTTGAGTGAACATTGTGATAGTCATATTGCACAAACCCTTTACCACCTTTAGTCTTGGCTCAATGCTTCACATGAGACCTTCCTCTTCATGGGTATTGAAAATGTCAGTGATTAGGCTACAACAGAGCCCCTTTGTTGGACACTAATGTAGACCCTAGTCTAAAATTGAGCCAACAAGCATTGCACAAATTTGCCAAAGATTGAACATTTTTGTCTATGTAAAGGTACGTTTTAGGTGTTGTTATTTCTATCTTGGCAGTAATATTTGTTTCTTTGTTAATTTATAATATTCTTGGAACCTGTTGTCTATGTTTCAAATTTTAAGCATTATATTTTCAAGCCATGCTTGGAACTTATATGTTATTTTGAGTTTATGTAGTAGGATTTTATATGCTATTATAAGTCATGATTGGAACTTATATGTCACCAAGCCATGCTTGGAACTTATATGTTATTTTGAGTCTATGTAATAGGATTTTATATGCTATTATAAGTCTATGAAATTGGAAGTACAACACAAACCAAGTGAGTCTAGAGGTTCATAGGAATATATGGGGTTGGTAAGGATGCTCACTGCATTGAAATTTGGGAGTGCTTCCATTCCTCCATATACTAACATGGTCATAAAGTTCTCAAACATGAATTCCTCAAGCCTATTGTGACTAAGACATGGGTTCTCAAATAAATAAATAAAACAAATAAGATGAGCCACTCAAGCTCTTAGAGTTATACATGAACTATGTATAGGGTAAATGGGGGTAGCTGGTTTCACCTAGGGTCTTTACATGAAGTAAACCTATATGAATATTTTATCATAGCTAGTTATTCCTTATTCCTATGGGATTAGCATTGGCCAGGGCGTTCGAATATGCCACAGTATATACCATGCCTTCCTTCCCTTCATTCAATTATCCATTGGATAATGACTATCATTCATATATGTTACCTTGTTATAATAATAGACTAAGTAATGTGTTCCCTTTGTTCATTCATTGCATGGAGAATTAATTTTGTACCATTGTAAAAAGATTTCCATGTCATTGTAGAAAGACTACCATTCTTGGAGATAAACTTGGTTAATATGGTTGTTGGGCTATGCAATTTCTCTACATTGAGAGGCTTGCATCTTAAGTAGCAATGATCATTATTAGACTTCCATCTAGACAAGGCATTGGTCCTAATTAAATCCTCATTCCTTAATTATTTTCTCAACCTAATCAACAAACCAATCCAATATAATTGCAATAGAGAGCCCCAAGGGTTAGCTCAAGTGGTTATGAGCCAGACGTGAAGTTATCCCCAACGGAGGAGGTCACGGTTTTGATTCTCTTATTCCCCATTGGGGTTAGGCCTAAACATAATTAGGGTCGGTGATTTACCCTGTTTACCATCCACGAATTGGGGAAGTACTCGGGGGTTTCACGTGAGATATTACCTCAAGAAAAAAAAATATTGCAATAGAATTCCACCCTTTTATACTATAGGCTCTCTAGCTTCGCTACGGGATCTAGAAATTATAGAATATTTAATATCTTTGCAATCATGTGGACTAAAGAAACTGGCTTTGTGAAATTGTTGAATGGTTAGGAGCGTTGCTTTGTTGCTTACTTATTAATAATGCCTTGATTGAAGAGATAGTTTTGCAATACCTCCATTAATATTATCCTCTCATATCAACATCTGGGCAACCGTTCTAATTCTTTATGAAATTCATTGAACTCATATTATTTATTTAGGTAACATCCCTTCTATAGAAATTAGTAGACTATGTTGGATGCTCAATATTGGTCTCAAAAAATATTAGAGGAGAAAAATGCTTGCAAGCATCTCCCTCTAGTTGTTGTTGTTGATTCTTTCAAGTATTTTGCAATAGGAGGCTATCCCTTCTCAACTAGGCTCACATCTATAGACTATAGTGAGACTAGAACCAACAATGACTAATTGTCAGAATTAATTTTACCTATGCACTGTGTTGACTCGAAATCTCATCACCTATTATAAAAAACCTGCAAATGATTGCAAGGCATATCTATATATTTATGATATAATATTAATAGGTGGGTCCCCTATAAGAAAACACATAAATTATTATTTTCAAGCATTTTCCCTAGCACATTACATATTTGCATATCAATGGTATTATGATGAAGCTTCAAAAGTTGTGGTGTGTGTGATTCTTGGCATGATTAGATGATGATATGGGTTGTTGCACTTCAAATTCGATGCATGACACTGGTAATTGCCTCTGTTCATTCTTCAACTTTTTATTGACATGGCACTTGTGAAATGTGTTGCCTTATTCATATGACTGCATACACTAAAGAAGTTGGAATCATTTCATGTGTTCTTAAAGACATATGAACTATACAATTTGATATACATGCAATGGAGATAAGGTATGAGGGGTAAAGCATGGTTTTATAAACCATATACATATGAAAGTTTTCATGCATATGCAAAAAACTTGTTATAAATTTGTAAGTATGCATAAAAGGCTATATCATGTGAATGGATTCACTTTACAAACTCACATTGGTTTTATGTTGTGAAATGGTGATCAACAAGGGTTATGTTGTAACCTTATGATAAGTATTAAACCTATGAACGAACGTTGGAAACTTTTGGTTTAACATAAAATGTAGTGCATATGTTTTGAATGGTATAGGGCTTGGGTTTTTATATAGCATATTATGTATATGGAATGTGTAAACAAAATACACCCTAGTCTATTCGTATGAATAGATGTGTCGACTTGATTAGTTATGATATTGAAGTGATAATTTTGATGGCAATGAGTTAAAAATCATTTGAGCACATGATTGTGATTTGGCGTGGCATTTGTATCGACCTGTGATTGGTTTATATGGCATAAGGTATAAAGAATATATGTTAAAGGCTAGTGCAAATTGTTTGAAATGTTGAGTTGGCATGCACGTATGAGTTATGGTTAGGAGGCCGACATGATGGGTTGGTCATGCATTTAATTCACATGTGTGTGGGTAATTAATATGATACCCTCCCATTCTACCACCTCATTTGCTTTCGTTTTGGGTCATTTTTGTTTTTGTTGAGACTGTGGAGGAAGAAGAGCTCGAGCTAGCTTTGAATCCCTGCTCTTGAAATTTTTAGCAATTGTTTTCGACCCAACCCTAGTATAAAAAAAATCAACAAGGTCAATTATGTACATATCATTCTACTAAGAATATTATGCACGCGTTTTGCAAAGTAATAATTTAGTAATGGCCCTAGTTCTTGATTGGTTTTTAGTGTATGTCTCTCTATCTCCATGATTTTAACTCTTAATGAATAATTGTTCAAAGGATTTTGTTGTTGAAATGGATACTTTGTGATGAATGTCTTCCTCACTTCATGCATTATTTAGCTTTCCATTTCTTTGAAAAATTATCATTTATGGTTGCTGAAGTTAAACCCATTTGATATTTATTAAAATTTATGACCCGGGTTCGAGTTCGTGTAGATATTCATCTATTATATAGTATTATAGTTGAGAAAACCATGGTTTTGAGACATGCTGGTCATTTTGGATGTGGGTCTGGTGTTGATTTCTAAGTTTGAAATTTTATATATGTATAAATATATACCATCCTTGGTTTATTTTTGAAATGGATAAGTTGCAACCAACATTTAAATGCTTCGTTTTTGTCGAGTCAAAACTGGGTTTTGAATCCATGACCTTAATGGATGTTCGAATGAATATAATATTTTATACAAGTGATACTTTTATTATGTGACTAACATAAACTCTTGATTGATTTTGGTTTTCTAATTTTTGAACCCGTTGTTGTAGGAAAATCTGCCTGCGGACAAGTAGATCGACCTCTAGAGCTTGACCTTAACCCTAGACAGAAAAATGCTTATCATGGACACTTACTTCCTTTCAAATCTATCTAAGCCTAATGCATGAGAAGGAAGGATAATAGAAGTACCTTTTAATCGACGTTTGTCCCTGCACGCTCCGAGTTGCGCTCCAATCTTTTGCTCCTCGCCGAGGTCTGTGGACAAAACAAGATACAACCACTTCCTACTCTACTGACATTAGCTTGAAAACAGATCTATCATTAAATGATAAGTTCATGCAACATCAGACACAAACTAGAAATAAACAGGCCAAGCTTGTCATATTAATGAGAATAACGACATCAGTACTTACAATCGTAGATGCGAATGCGACAGCTTCGTCAAGTCCTCTTCGTCTAACCCTTGCCTAAAAGATCCACAACCTGGATAATAGCAGCTTCAATGATTACTCTCCTTTGGCTGACTGCAAGTTTACTCCAAGATCATAAGTTCCATATGTTCAATTCTTCCCCCAATCAGCTATGTTCCAACACCACTTATGAGATCATAAGTTTGGTGTAATTATCTTCCACCAGTCCTCACTTATGAGATCATAAGTTTGACATTCTCTATTTTGCAGTCCTCTTTCACCATTAGAAAGCTTGCTTATATAGCCTTGGAGAGGCTCAACAATCTTGAGATATCCTTGGGGAATGTGAGGATTTTCCTCCTTCAGTTGAGGATCTGCCCTAGGATCATGGATGGACTAAGGATTCGAGCTCAACTGCTTTCCAAGAATGAAAAGACGCTTCCCCCATTCATCTCAACAGCTTAACAACTTCCCAGAATAGGTAGCGCTCTCTCAAAAGGGCTATCAGAGAGTTGTAGCGCCCCTTAGTAATCTTTAGGGGGCGCCAGCGCTCTCAAAATCTATAATGCTCCCTCAAAAGGGCCTGGGAGCGTTATAACGCTCCCTGACAGTGTATGGGGGAGCGCCGGCGCTCCGAGATAGTGTAAGGGGGAGCGCTCCTCTCCAA
>JZKD02S0700936.1:516415-541340 GCA_000966675.3 Picea glauca
ACATGGATCAAATAAGCTAAAGATAGTAAATCAAAATTTAGTTGCAAAAGATGTGGGATGATCCCCAAAAATGAGGTCAATCCCAGATTTCATGGTGTTCCTCTCTTGTTGAATGTTGATGTAGTGCAGGATAGCCTCCCAAGGCTAGCTAATGACTCTCCAAGAGAGACAAATTCGAATCTGTTCATGTGATAAAGTGTCCTGATTTTTTGTCTTTGTCAAAGATACCAAAAACCTTTGAAACACCTCCTCTTTCCATCATTTATCAAAAATAGCTATTGGATTTGTCTTGACAATTCATCAAATGTTCATTCGAAGAGGTTTCAAACCTTTCCAGCTCAAAAAAAATTGATCTGTGCAAAAACTTGATCATTTTGGAAATGACAGGCTTTCGATGGTTAACCTAGAAATCTCCTGAGAAAATTATCTACCGAAAGTCTTGTCTTTCAGTGGTTAATGAACAGTCGTCATGTTCGCCTAAACCACTGAAAATTCATTTTTGAGAAAACTTCAAAATTGCAAAAACGCTTACCTCGGATCTCTTTCTGATGTTCAAGGTTTCTTGGCTGAGGCAGCCCTTGTTTGTGCTGATCTGCGAACTTCTGCTGGCTGTGTGGAATGCTCTGGTGTGTGGTCGTATCTAAGTTAGCCAGGGTTTTTAATCCAATTTGCTCCTGAGCTGGTGATTGAAACTCCTTTAACTTCAACCTCAAAATCCTCAGCTGTCTATACAGCTTCATGTTTTCCCTGATCAATACCTTGTTTCTATCTTTAATCTTGTCATGCTTCTCCTTGAGGGTTTGGTTTATTTTGAACAGCTATGCATTTCTATCAGTCAGGTCTGTATTAGCTTTTTTAATCACCCTTTCCAGGACCTCCATTTTATAGACCTGCTGCAGGAGTTTGTTGATTTTCTGTGATCTAGCTATTCTAGGCTTACTTGAAGAGGCTTTCGCCACTGGTGGAGTGTGTGCCTTAGGAAGATTTGGTGAAGGTAAATTGGAACCAAAGTCTACACCCTGTTCAGTCTGTACATCATCCTGTGTGTCAGCCAATTCCTGTTCTGGTTCTGAATCGATGTAAGGTAAGTTTAAAGGGTTGTTTCCTGTAGCAGGGTCCTTAGACTGCTCACCTTCAAACTACAGTTTTCTTTTGATTCCTTTCTTCTTACCAGAGGATGATTTTATGGGATCTCTTGGTGGTGAGATGCCTTTCCTTTTCCTATGACTGCTTTTGGGAGTAACAGTCTTTCTGCCACTAGTCTTCTTAGTTTCAGCTCCTGGTGGTTTCTTTGTTTGGAATTCATTCCAGAAAAGAAAGAAACCCCAATTGACCTATTTCCTCTACAGATCTTCCTTGACAAGAAGAGTGATAAGCCCTTGGTGAGATAGTCTGCTAGCAACCTTAGTAGGCTTGGCTTTAACTTGTTTGGCCATTTTAGTAAGGGTCTTGTGGAAATAGAAAGGTAGATTTATTGTTTCTCTGCCTGTGAAATGATTGAGAAGCTTAAAATGGTAAAACATTACTCTGTTATACCATCCTTCACAAGTAATGTAAACAAAAATTGCCTTTAGCAATGCCTGCCACTGAGGTTCTAAAAAGGACATTGGAATATCCTTCTTCCAAATCAAGTTTTTTTGGATGGGCAACAAATATGATCTGAATTCTATATTTGATGGCAGTGTGGATTTAAACCAACAGTCTCTTGTCCGTGGAAGACATTTAAACTCTGCTATAGAAGCTTCATCTATGATAAACTCTTCTTTCCCAATCTTGGCAGATCTTCCATCATATGCAATTGCAAAAGCTTCAGCTACTTGTTGATGAAAACTGGTCAATTTTTCACAGTATGTGAATACCCCTACTTGTTTGAAAAACTCTGTTATCTCTAGGTGCGCCTCCAAGTACCAAACCCCATCCACCTCAGACCTCAATACTGGCCCTGCTTTCGGCATTGGTCAAGTTTGATTGTTCCTGCGATTATGGGGAACTGAACGTCCAGGGAGACAAAGGTTCTAGAACTTAGGAACACAGAGAGTATAACTTATGGAAGAACCGATGGGACAGGGTGACACCAAATTCGAATCACTGAGCTCAAATGCTAACCAAGTTTCGGGCGACAATTTGACTGAGAGTATGCCGAAATTTTATATTTTTGGTGGTATGTGCATTTAAATATTAAACGAGATGGGTTTTGGACTTGCCTGATAAGTCGACCTGGCTTAATTGACCTGAGAACAATCGTTGGACTCTGATGGCGCTTTGACAATCACCAGGAGAAACGGGATTGGGATTTCTGGAAAAACGTTCAATTGATGAAATCGCGGCCCCGTGATTATCTCAGTAATCTCTGGAATTCAAAATCATAGTGAATGAGGATTTAATGAGGAATTAACGGGATCATGATGAAACATGTACTTGCAACTGGAAATGGAGGGAGGACTCGTGACCATCATGCATGAATTTTAGTGACACCGCCCTGTCCAGATTTTGAAAAGACAATTTGCAGTCGAAAGGACAACAGGAGCTTGAGATTTTCGGATAGACACCATCAGAGCACGCATACCTTCCATTTTGACAAGCTTTCGGTGGTTATGTTTCATCATTGCGCCAACTTGACAGCTGGCTCTTGCAAAAGCACGGGATTTCCATTTTTACCGTTGAAACGCTTTCGGTAGTTAACCGTGTTCTTGCTTTGACCTCTTAACTGCCGAGAACAAAAGCTTTCGATGGTTAATGAGCGCCTTTCGGGCTCACCTAAACCACCGAAACCTAAGATTCTAACTTTTACTTGACCAAACCAAATCCAAAATTTCTTTTGGGCTTAATTACAGAATACAGACTCTCTAACCTACTTACAAAAATTTGGGAATAAAATTTAGACAACAACCTATCACCTCAAAAAGAAAAATTTCCACCAATTTATTTGAGGAGATAAAACATTCAACCGATAGAATCACCATAGCCACATAGGACATCTCATGATCACATAAATCAAATCATGAGCACCATCATCACTATTCATCTAGATAGTCCCCATGGAAATCATAACAATGCCATCCAATAGAACACAATTGTGTCTATCCATAGTAGTATAAAACTACTATACATTGGTACATAATTTCTCCTAGTAGCACACAACTACTAACCAGTGACATACAGTCACTACAAGTGGATCACATCCACCACAGTAGTATACAGTTGTTGTTTAGAGACATGTAGTCTCCACAGCAATCAAATCATATCATCTGATATCATCCTACATCAACAATGTGATGCAGACGCTCTCTCATCCCTCGGGTTGAAGTCCGCTCATAGGATCATTCGATTTCCCCTTGAGCCGAAATGGCTCTTTTGATTCCCTGCTGGAACCACAAATTATCGATCCACAGGTCCTTTCGTAAGCTCCCCTATGTGAACAGCACTAGGCGCAAGCTCCACCTTCTCCGAGCGACCACAGCGCTATCACCAAGGCCCAATTCCAAAGGCGCTTGTCGCAACTTGCAATCTCGCAAGTTCGCGAGTCGAAGCTCTCGACTCCTCCTTCTCAATCCTACGATACCCGAGATCATGAAATGGGTATAGCTCCCCTTTGTTAGCGCCCTCTGCACATGACCGTCGGCTAGGCTAAGCGCTAGCTCCTATCCCCGAGATGCGAGAAGTCAATGGAGTGTTGACTCCTTTCCTCCTGGCGACGCGTATCCACCTGTCAACCATGCGGGCCCCACCTTTTGGTTCTTCCATGTGTCCTCTCATGCCCAGCTTTCGGCACTTCACTACTCGTGAAGTCGAAAGCAACTCCTTTCAAATTCCAAACCTCCAAATGCATGATACGCGCGAGGAGGCTTTGATCCAACGGTCCTCCACGACCAGGATCCTACGGTTGTCTCCGCTCCTCGCGACTTCGCCACTAGCGACTTGGAGCACCCAACTCCTGGGCTCTCACCTTGCGAACCTCCAAGTTTGCAAAGCCTGCACTCAGACTTCTTCGTCACTTTCGTCGATCCTTTGATCTCTGCCACCTGTCCTCCTCAGATGGATAGCTCTGATCTTCTCGTGACTTCGCTACACGCAAAGTCTAGGCGCTCACCTCAATGAGTCCCGGTGCCCAAATCTCTGAAACTGACGATTTCATGACACGCGTCCTCCTACAGATGGACGGCTCAGATCTAATTCACCCTTTCGTGATTTCTGATGTCAAGGGCCCGGACTCTTGAACTCCCGAACGTCGAATTCCCGATACAATACTCCTTCAGGACTTTCTCTCTACTTACGAGGGTTTAAACCTCAAACTCCTCTCGACAAATCTGAGGGTTGTTGGCTATTCTAAGCGAGATCCAATGGCTTAGAATCTCTTCGGCTCTTACGCGCTCCTCCTGCACTGCCTCCTGGATGTGGAAACCTTCAACGATCCAGATATCTTCAGATCATCCGACGGCAGTTACGCTCCTCCTGAGCTTGCGCAAACTTTCTTCCCAGACTTGGAAGAACTTCCAATTGTCAAAGGCCTTGGCCTTTGCCTTATTTTCCCTGCGAGCTCTTCACCTTGGGTCTCACCTGCTTTCTCAAAGATGCTACTCCTCTTGAGCTTTCTCCCGAATCCTTGAAGGATTCTGACTTCTGCGCTCCTGCAGAGTCTTTGCACACAAAGTGCTATCTCTTCTTAGCTTCTTTGAGACTCGGACCTTAAGGAACTCAGTTCTTTTTCCCTTTCTCTGGTAGATGGAGAACTTGGATGCCCTCCTGGCTATCCTTCTACTCAAGCAACCTCTTGCTGAGTGTTTAGGGTGTTCAGCAACCCTGTGAAGATCCTTCAGTGGATCCTTCCTCAATTACAGAACTCGATAGAGTTATCTTCCTCTATGTGCCTACCTACACACTGTCTCAATGCCCTCCTGGCAGAGTTTCAAGAATCCTTAGATGATTCTGACTTCTTAATAACTCACAGCAGAGTTCTTCTTCTGTGCACTCCTTGCACTGGCTCAATGCCCACCTGGTAGAGCTGTACAGAACTCCTTAGAGCTTCTGTCTTCTTCTGAACTCATAGCAGAGTTCTTCTCCTGTGCACTCCTTGCACTGGCTCAATGCCCACTTGGCAGAGCTTTACAGAACTCAAAGAGAGTTTATGTCTGCAACTGTGTTCTTCTCCACAGCCTTTCCTTCTGAGGTATTCAGCAACCTCACAGGTCTTCCCTGAATTGTTGATTTCAGCTTATGTTCCCACATGACACACCTTTGTCTGAATCCGAAGAGTTCAGAAGTGCTTCAGTGCACTGGCTATCAGAACCCGCAACGTTCTGTCACACCCTCCTGGTGTGAAGCCTCAAAGACCTCTCAAGCCTGAAAATCAAACAACTCCCTGCAAATGCAAACCTACAGCATACATTCACATCATATAAATAACACTCAAAGACATTCACTCAACATAGGAATTATGCAGGAAAAACAGTTGTTTGTATTAAATGGCAAATGCCTGTTTACAAGGGTGTTCTTGAGCTCAGACTTTAACAGAGTCTCAGCTCTTGCTCTTCTGCTCTCTCTCTCTCTCCCTTCTTACCAAAATGAGATCCAATCCCAAGATATTTTACATGAGGGGGCTCTTAGAGAGCTTCCCTCCACACTCACCTACCCTATTCAATTACATTGAATGGGTTGTCTAGTCCACAAATCGGATCTAGATCTCAACCTTCAAACATTAAAGGCCTACCTACTTCTACGCATGTGCAAAGCATGGCCTCACGACTCAACATCCTAAAACATTTAATTACATTCAATTTCAAAATTGAAAACGAGGGTTGCGCCTCTCTTCGGCCTTGAATGCATGCGCTGACGTGGCTGGTTGGTTGGCTGGCTGGCTAGCTGACGTGGAGAGATGCTCCTGCATCACAATGTCATCAGTTGCATCACCTCTAAGTCGTACTAGCATGATGTTCATGCATCATATCTAAGTTGTACTAGCGTGATTCAGAGTATCATCTACATCATCTCCAATATGTACTAGCATGACATAACTAGCATGATGCAAGCATCATCTCTAAGTTGTATGCCACATCTAAGTTGTACTCGCGTGATGTAGATCAGTGCCTCACTATGTCATCTCTAAGCTGTATGATCATCTCTAAGTCGTACTAGCATTATGTCAATACATTATATCTAATTTGTATGCCACCTCTAAGTTGTACTCGCATGATCATATCTAGCATGACAGGAGCCCTCCTGCATCATCTCTAAGCTGTATGATCATCTCTAAGTCATACTAGCATGGCATATCTAGCATGATTCCAATGCATCATATCTAAGTTGTATGCCACCTCTAAGTTGTACTCACATGATCATATCTAGCATGATGTGGCTCACCAGCATCGTCTCTAAGTTGTATGTTCACCTCTAATTTGTACTAGCATGATGCAAGCATCATCTCTAAGTTGTATGTTCACCTCTAAGTTGTACTAGCACGATGCTCCTCATGCCATTGTATCAACAACTCCAACCATTTGTATTATATCTGAGTTGTACTAGCATGATGCAAGCATCATCTCTGAGTTGTACTAGCATGATACAGATCCACAGCTCACTAAGAGTCCATCATGCCACATATCAGTGCTCCCTCCCAACCAAGGAATTCATCTCCTCCCTTTCAACCAAGGGAAAAATCTCCACGAGCCCTGGCTTGTCCCTCAAGTATGCAAAATTTATCTTGAACAAGGGCTTTGTCAAAATATTTGCAGTCTACTCATCACTGGAGATATACTAGAGAACCACTTCTCCCCTCTAGACTTTATTGTGAAGAAAATAATACTTGATCTCAATGTGCTTCGACCTGTCATGGAACATTGGGTTCTTTGAGAGCTTCACACAACTCTAGTTATCATAATATATCACAGTTGAATCCATCACCTGATCAAACAATCCAAAAACTAACTTATGGAGCCACGCTGCTTCTGTATAAGCATCACAAGCTGCAATATATTTTGCTTCTGCAGTGCTAAGTGCAACAAACTTTTGTTTTCTGGTAGCCCATGAAATCATAGCAAAACCCAAACTAAAACACAGTCCAGAAGTACTCTTTATATCTTTTTCACTCCCTGCCTAATTTGAATCGGTAAATCCATGCAAATTTTTTTCATTATTTGAGGCATATCTCAAACCATACATTATCGTCCCATGAAGATATCTCAAGATATGCTTTGTAGACACCCAATGCTCTTGTCTAGGTTCCACCTGGAACTGGCTCAACATGTTCACAGCAAAGCATATGTCCATCCTAGTATTTACCAAATACATCAAGGAGCCAATTAATTGTTAGTACAAGAACGAGTCTATTGGATCAAAATCAAAGTCTCTCAACTTCCTCAAATCTATTACCATGGGAGTTTCCATGGATTTGCAATCCATCATCCCAAACTTTTAAAGGATCTTTACAACGTACTTCCCTTGTCCTATTAAGACTTCACCACACTTATGCCACACTTCTAGTCCCAAATATTAGTGCATGAGACCAAGATCCCTCATATCAAATTTAGTGGATAGCTCCTTCTTACACTGAATAATGAGAGGCTATGAACCTTGTGAGTAATAGGTCATCAATATATAATAGTATAATAACAAGTGCATTGTTCACAACCTTGTAATAGAGATTTGGATCAGCATGACTCTTGGAAAATCCAACTCTTGTCAAGTAGCTATCAATATGTGCATACCAATCTCTTGGAGCTTGCTTGAGTCCATGCAAGGCCTTCTTCAATCTGCATACATGGGTTTCTTTTGGGTGTACCTCAAAACCTTGAGGTTGGTATATATATACTTCTTCCTCAAACACTCAATTGAGAAAAGTGGTCTTTACACCCATCTGATGTAAACTCCAACCCATGGAAGCTGCTAGAGATATTATGGCTCTGGTAGATGTATATCTTGCAACTAGAGAAAACGTCTCATCATAATCTTCTCCCTCATGCTGGGAAAACCCTCTAGCCACAAATCTCGCCTTGTACTTATCAATACTTCCATCTACAACATGCTTTATCTTATACACCCACTTTGAGGTGACTACAAACTTCTTTTTAGGTCTCAGCACAACTTCCCATACATCATTCTTCATGATGGATCGGTATTCTTCCATCATGGCCTCCTTCTATTATTTCTTCTTAATTGCTTCCTCAAAGGTGGAAGGTTTTGTATTAACCAAACTTGTCATGAGTGTCGCATAACTAGTGAATCTTTTGGGTTTCTTGCTTTGTTTGAAAGTACCATTGGGAGCCTTGTGCTTTTCTGCTTCCTGCAAAGTAGTTTCAAGCCATGTTGGTATTTTTCTTGTCTTGGGTATAATAGTTGGTTCCACATATTCATGTGGTGGTTCTTGTTCTTCATTAGATTGTTCTGGAGAACATGCACTTCCTTCTTTGGTATCTTCATGTTCATCTTCTTCATTGGATTCTATAGGTTCTTCTATAGACTTTTTCAATGCAATCCTTTCATCAAAATTTACATCTCTACTTATTTCAATCTTCTGTTGACCTGGAACATAGATTTTATACGCTTTTGATGATTCACTGTAACCAACGAATATTCCTCTCTTTCCTGAGGGTTCCAACTTCTTTCTCTTATCCTTGGGAATATGAATGTATACAAGACATCCAAAGATTCTCAAGTGTTCAACGCTTGGTTTCTTTCTTGAGAAGGCTTCTTCATGAGTCATGTTCTTAAATATTCTATGTGGACTTCTATTCTGAACATAAAAAGTTATCATAGTTGCTTCTCCCCATAGGAACATAGATAAGTTCGGATCATTCGTCATTGCCTTGACTAATTCTTCAATGGTTATGTTCTTTCTTTCAGCCACACCATTATGTTGAGGATTGTGAGGGACAATGAGCTCCCCCCTAGTCCCAACTTCTTTACAAAAGGAAACGATCTCCTTGGAGGTGTATTCTCTTCCATTATCAGATCTTCTTGTCTTGATCTTCTTATATGTTAGGTTCTCTACTTCAACCTTGAATTCTTGGAATTTGCTAAATACTTCATCCTTAGTCTTTAACAGATACAACCATGTCTTTCTTGATAAGTCATTTGTGAACATTACATAGTAAAGAGATCCTCCTAGAGACTTCACTGGCATATGTCCACATACATCTGAATGTATTATGTCTAAGATCCCTTTGGATCTATTCTCACTGCTTGGGAAAGGTTTCTTAATGTTCTTTCCAAGTCCACATCCTCTTCACACACCTTCATGTACTAACTTTAATTCTGGTATGCTTACAACCATCTGTTTCAGGGATGGAAAGGCTTGATAGTGAAGGTGAGAATACCTTCTATGCCATAACTCACTAGGGTTAATTTCGTCATGTACTAGGGCTTGAGTATTCTGACCTAGGAGTTTATATAACCTTCCTTCACGGGTTCCAATAACTCTAGCATTTTATATCTTGGAGTCTTTATACCATACAAGAACTTTTCCATCCACAAAAGCTACTTTATCTCCTTTCTCTTCCAAACATGAAATAGATGTTATATTCTTTTTCAAACGAGGGACATATAAAACATTACTATGATGGATAGAGTTACTTGATTCCATTTTGATAGTAACATGTCCAATTCCCTTGACTGCATAAGAGTTATTGTCTCCAAGCTCCACTTTATGAGGTGTCTCCTCCTTCATGCTTGAGAAAATCCTACGGCCACCTGTCATATGCCTTGAAGCTCCACTATCAATCAGCCACATGTCATCTTCAACGGTTCCAGTAAGGGGTGAGTAATAGAAGAATTTTGCTTCATCGTGCTTTGTCTTCTTTGAGGATTCTTCATCATTGGCAGCTTATGCATGATGTCTCTCTTTTATTTTCCTTGTTAGTTTAGGACAATTCCTTTTGTAGTGGCCATAATCATGGCATTCAAAGCAGTGTACCTTTGACATTTCTCTCTTGAACTTATTTCTTGAATCACATCTTTTATTACCTCAATGTCTTTTAAACTTTGTTGCAAAGGCTTGATCATCTTCTTCCTTCTGAGGTTTTCCCTTGGAGTTTAACCTTGTCTCTTCTTGTGCACAACATGTCCAAAGTTCCTCTAAAGTTGGAAACTCCTTCCTTGTATTCATACTTGCATCAAATGCATCCCATGATCTAGAGAGACTTTTGAGTGTTATGTTCACAACTTCTTTTTATGGGATGGTTTCTTCAATACCTTGTAGTTGATCTCTCAACTGAGAAATCATCACAAAGTATAAAGCTATGGTGTCATCCTTTGTCATCTTTGTGTCATGGAATTCATTCTTCAAACTCTTCACTTGTCCAATATTTCTAACTGAGAAAAGGTTTGTTAGGGAATTGTACATCTCCGTGGATGAGTCAAGATCAGAAATGTAGGATATCAAGTGATCCTTTACAGAGTCTACTATGATACTCATGGAATTAATGTCATTATCATTGAACTTCTCCAGTGATGCAATGTTCTAAGGCTCCTTCTCTTTTCCTCCTTCAAACTGTGGTTCCATGATATCGCCTTTCACGATATCTAGGACTTTATTCTTGGCAAGGATGAGGTCAATCCTTGTCTTCCATGCTCTGAAGTTTAAAGCCCCTTCTAACTTGTTTTCTGACTTTATAGAGTAAGTGATGATTGTTTTGACTTGTTCAACCTCTAACTTTGACTTGGTCAGCCTTTGACTTTGACCAAAAACTCAAACTTGATTACTTGGCTTGTTGAGAGTACCAGGAGGTGTGCTTGGCTAGGGTGCACTAGGCTATCTAGGAATTAGGTCAAGCGCTTCACTTAAGGTGCCTCAACAAGAGGGTTAGGGTTTCATTTTTGCAGCAAAACTCCGACTGCAACTGAGCAAATCCTCCCAATCTACCTTCCAGTGGTTAAATTGTTCGAAGATAGCATGGGCCCATAACCTGCTAAAATAATAGGTGTGCTCATTTCACCATAGACAATATCTTAATATTGTCACCCAACCATAGGCACAAAGGCCACCCCCGAGCACCTTAACCTTGATAGAAAGAATAATTTTGGAAGAAATCACTAGAACCAATATCCAACCAAGGTAGCATACCTCCCTCCAAATCTAGCATACCAAGCAGAAAGTCCAAACCATAACCAAAGACCAATTCACCACTGCAGTAGTTGTAGCTCTCCACCAGTCATGCGCACCACTAGTCCTTATGCAGTTGTGAAAGTGAGTGAGTGTAAATGAGCTCAAGCGCCCTCTATTTATAGTCCTCCAAGTGACCCAACTCAGTCGACTTCTTCTTTTGGAGGCTAATAACTTAATATAAGTTATTCTATTGAGTCAACTTGTCTTCTAGGGTTATTAACCAACTATTTAGGGTTTCTCTTGCTTCTCGTAATATTCTAGTCTCGTCAAAGGTTACACGTAGAGGTTAATACCTCCCGCAGCTACCGTAACATCAACATTATTTTTCCTGTAAAGTATTATGAATGGGTATCTAACCTTGTCCTAGTGCAGAAAAAGAATGGTGATATAAGACTATGTATTGATTTCCATGCATTAAATAGGTCAAGTCTGAAAGATAATTTTCCTCTTCCTAACTTGGAACTCATTTTATAGCGAGTGGTGGGATCACAAATGATGTCACTTTTTTATGGATTTTCAAGTTATAATCGTATTCGAGTCAAGAGGGATGACAAGTATAAAACCACATTCACAACACGTTGGGGCACATTTTCTTATGAAAGAATGCCTTTTGGTTTAATTAATGCAGGTGTTACTTTTCAAAGAGCTATGAAAATAGCCTTTGACGATCTTATTGGTAAAATTATCTAAATATATCTTGATCATTTAATTGTCTACTCTATAAACTGACAAGATCACTTTGATCATCTAAGACAATTTTTCCTTTTTTGCAAAAAAATTCAAACTGTCTTTGAATCCTACAAAATCTGTTTTCGGTGTTACTGCATGTAAGCTTCTTAGTCACATTATTTTTTATTCAAGGATCAATATTTATCTAGAGAGGGTTATTGCAATTCAAAATCTTCTAGCTCCATCTTTGAAAAAAAAAATTGAATCTTGTAAGGGTAAAATCAATTTTGTTAGAAGATTCATTCCCAATTCTAATAGAATGGTAAAGCCCATACACAATATGTCAAAGTAAGATCAATCATTTTCTTGGAATGATGACAATGAAAAAGATTTCATAGAAATTTAAAAAGCATGCAATTCTACCCATGTTTTGGAAAAAACAAATTTTGAAAAATATTTCATTATTTACACTAATGCCACTAAAGAATCATTCTATGTTATTTTTCTTCAGAAAGATGATCAAAATAATGAGCAAACAATGGCTTACATGATCCAAAGCTTATATGACGATGAATTTAAATAAATTTTGATTGAAAAATATACTTATGCTCTTGTGAAATCTATTAAAAAGTTTTGCCACTTTATCTTGGGTAAGCACACTTAGGTAAAAGTCCCTTTGCTTGCAGTTAAATTTGTTCTTTCACAAACACATCTATTAGGAAAGCTTGCACATTGGCTTTTCAAGATACAAGAACATGACTTCACGATCACAACCTCAAACACTACGAAGGGACAAGATCTAACCTTACACCTAGTTTAACACCCTGAACCAAGTGCTTCTTCTAAAAATAATGAGGATGCCTTGTTTGCACTTTTTTTGGTTGAATATGATAATCATGATTTAGAAGCACATCCTTGGTATCGGGATATAATATACTATTTGAAATTTCAAAGATGTCTCAATAATCTTGAGTATCACAAATGTAGAAGGACTCAAGTTGAGGCCTCTAAATATCTAATCTTGAGTACATCACTTTTCCACAGGACTGTTGACAAATTATTGTTGTGTTGTATAAATGATACAGTGGCCCAAAAGATCTTAAAACAAATTAATGGGTCAACAAATTCAAATATTCATATTGGTGGGCATTTTGTTGTCAAAGCCACTACCCATAAAATTTTGAGAACTGGTTATTACTCGCCTTTAGTTTTTAGAGATTCTTATAAATTTGTACAAATTTGTACAGCCTTGTATCAAACATCAAAAATTTGATGGCAAAGAAAAGTTTTTTGTCATGCCCTTATAGCCAGTTCTTCCTTATTTTCACTCTTCTAAATGGGGATTGGATTTCATTGGACCTACTAATCCTTCATCTTTTGTCGGTCATATTTTTATCTTTACATATTGGATTACTTTACCAAGTGGACTAAATTTGTGCCTCTCAAACATGCACAAGATGAACAAGTAATTCCATTTTTGGACTCTAACATATTTTCTTGTTTTGGTCTTCCGATCAAAATAATTTCTGATAATGGGCCATTGGGCCAACATTTATATCTGGAAAATTGACCCAATTCCTTAACAAATTTGGGGTGAATCACTTCACTTCATCTACATATTATCCACAAGGGAATGAGCAAGTTGAATCAACAAATAAAAATCTAGTCAAAATCCTTAAGAAGATCATAAATGATAAACCTCACCAGTGGCATACTTTACTTACTTATGCATTATGGGAAGACTGTACCACTACAAAAATTAGTATTTGTCATACTCATTTTTAGTTATTATATGGTCGGGAAGCAATAATGTCTGTGGAAATTGAATTAACTTCCCTTAGATTAGCATTGCAGGCAAAAGAGTTGAACTTTATCGATATCCCTTAAAGGATTCATGCTCTAATGGATCTAGAAGAACAAAGGAGCTTCACTCTTGAAAATCTTATAAAGAGGCAACATTCTATTAAGAAATTCTTTGATAAGAGGGCAAAGTCAACTACTTTTGTAGTTGATGAAATTTTTTTATTATGAGATTTTTCTCATGCTAACAAAGGTAAGCATTCAAAGTTTTAGAAGTTATGGCTTGGTCCTTATATAGTTTCCTCTGTTGTTGGAAATAACTCATATTTTCTAAAAGACAGAGATGGGAAATTATTTTCTTACACGACTAATGATTCACTTTTGAAACATTATGTCGATCTTGATTCATCTCTCGTCATTTGCAGTGTTTTTTGTATATATTTGATTTTCTATGTGTACAGTTTTGTTTTTGTTTTTCTTTTCAGTTTTTCATTTTTCTCTTCTTTATTTTGATTTTGAGATTTGGGTCAAACTTGGATCAATCAAGTGACATGTATGATCATTGGCTTGAAAATTTTTCATTAATTTTTTTTGGAAAAATGAAAGAACGTAAACATTAGAGATGAATGGATTGTCTTATGTACACAGCAATACTTATGTAGTAATTGTTGAACCAAACATGTTATCTTGCTAAGACTTGATTATCACAGCTTGTTCCCATTTTCTCCTTTCCTATTCTACCCTCCACAAGTGATTATTTTAAAGCATATCAGAAAATTTTGATGAAAATTCTATTGAAATGCTTGAAAAGAAGAAATGATCAGCAAATATAATTTTAAGTTTCAAAGCAAAACCAAAAATTATGAGTTCTAATGAATTAAAAAAATGACTACCATGTGGATTCGTCGGATGTTGACCCAAAATCTTGTCACCTATTATAAAAAGTCTACAAATGATTGGAGAGCCTGTCTATATATTTATGATATAATATTAATGAGTGGGGTCCCCTATAAGAAAACACATAAATGATTATTTTCAAGCATTTTCCCCGACACATTACATATTTGCATATTAGTGGTATTATGATTAAGCTTCAAAAGTTATGGTGTGTGTGATTCTTGGCATGATTAGATGATGATATGGGTTGTTGCACTTCATATTCGATGCATGACACTGGTAATTGTCTATATTCATTCTTCATATTTTTATTGACATGGAACTTGTGAAATGTGTTGTCTTATTCATATGATTGCATACGCAAAAAAAGTTGGAATCATTTTATGTTCTCTTAAAGACATGAACTATACAGTTTAATATACATGCAATGAAGATATATGAACCTTGGTTTATTATTGAATTCGATAAGTTGCAACCGACATTTAAATGCTTGGTCTTTGTTGAGTTAGAATCGGGTTTTGAACCCGTGACCTTAATGGGTGTTCGAATGAACATAATATTTTGTACAAGTGATACTTTTATTTTGTGACTGACATAAATTCTTTATTGATTTTGGTTTTTTGGGTTTTGAACCCATGCCCATACGATGGTAATTAAGTTTTTGAATAAAGTATGAGCAACGATATATGTTAACTTGTATTGTTTGTTGGGTCAGAGTTAAAGTTGGGTTTTGAATCCATGACTTTATAAGATGATTGACCGGATTTAAAGTTTGAATATGGGTTGTTATGTGGATTTTACAACTAGTGTTATTTTCAACCCTTATTTTGTACCAAGTTTAAGTTGAGTTTCAAACTCGTGATCATGTAAGAGATAGTTAGTGTTTGTATAAAGTTTAAGATTTGATAGGAACTCTTCATTCCTATATTGTTTTCACATCCAAGCAATGAGTTTGTTAAGATGGAGATTTGGGTTCGAATTTGAGTAAGAAGATTTTGAAAAGAATCTTATATTTTTGGCTGCCTAGTTATAAGGTTATGAATACTGACCTGTCATGTTTAATTTGAAAATGATATACTTGTGCTCTCTTGAAAGTGTTTTAAAAGATTTGAATGGTCATAATTGTTATGTTCACCATATTGGATGCATTACTATATTACTGTATGGACTTTGTGCCTTTGTTTCCCACGACATCCCTTTGAAATTATGATTAATATAAATGATATGGCCTAAAACTCGCATTTCTCTTGACCAATCTTATACTCTAGTCATTTGATTATATTGGTTTGTGTTAAACCTAGAACATCCATAAGATTTGGTAGCTGATAGAGATGTTGGTTGAATATGTTAAGTTTGGTAATACAAGTCCTCACATAATATATCATTTTTCATAAATTATTCCTAAAAATTTCCAAATCATTTTTCATTTGATTTCATGCACTTTCTCCTCCTGTTTATGTAAAATAGAAAACTTTCAAAGAAAAGATCTACTAGCAGATTGATATGGTCTTTGTATATAAATAGTTTGTTTTGATTTAAAGGAACCATGGGATATTTTGGCATACGTAAGAGATTATGGAAAGTGGCTTATAAATGTTTTATCATGAACTTTGCTCAGATTGGAAATAAAATGAGTTATGAACGGAATGAATTGATTGAAATAGATTATGAACATGTATTTTATCATGCATTAATGTCATCTATGACATTTTCATAAATTACAAATCCCTTTTCATTTCCCTTTTATCATTAATAATTCCATTACATTAATTGCCCATGTTCAAAGAGATTAGTCACGATTTGGTAGAAAATGCACAGTTTGAATGATAGAACCAAAAGCAGAGAAAGATCAGCCTATGATATTCTTCCATGTTTTCCTTATTTCCTTTCACATTCCCTTAGCATGATTGATTACTTGGTCAGTTTAGAGACATTGTTAAATTAGTTTAAAGAAAAATAGTATTTGATGAATAACATATTGTAGGTTGTATATATATACTAATTGGGTCATTGATGCATTATAGATGATTTTCTTCAGTTGTGGCAATAATCACTCTGGTAACAAGGGAAATAGAGGACACAGAGGTAGAATGCCTAATGCATTTGGGAAAAGAAGCAGAAACAAAATAATGAGGTTATCTATCCATTTCAATGCCAATTCGAAGGAATTCAACCAACTGGTTCAAATTGGCTATTGAACCTTGCTGGCCACCCTACTTTCCAACCACCTCAGGCATCTATCATTCTTCCTCTGTAGCCACACCCAAGCATAGTTGACTTTCAGGAACCACCTCGTATGTCACCAACCAATGATGGATGGGAAAATGTACCTACAAATCCTCCCTCTAGCATACTTCATTGGCCCACCATGTCATTGCCACCTCCTCCTCTACATCATGCACAACAAGTTGCTTACGCAGCTTCTCATGCACACTATGTTCAACTTCCTAGAAATTATAAAGTTTTAGTCATCGAGCCTCAATCAAATAAAGGAAAATGGCTTGCCATTTTTGTTAGTTTTGATTCATCTGAGACATCCTCCTACACAGTCAAGACCCTCCCTGCCAAGCTTGAAGAAAATATAAGGAAAATAGCATTTGATGACATGTACCCTGAGATGTCAAAAGTTGAAGAAAATAAACTTGTTGATGAAAAATTACTTAAACATAGAGAAGCACTCTTAGAAGGAAGTAGACAGAGAGAGTCTACTTCAAACATAAAATATTTTTTCTAATTTTATGAAGTGATGACTCTTTCACATTTGAGACATATTTTTTTGGGACATCGGAAATGATAATATTTTTTGGAAAACTTTTATATCAAGCCTTTATTATGACTTGGGAGATACAAGTTTTATTTGATGATGTGGCATGATTACATTGGATGTTTTTTATATTTATTCTCATGGTATATGTGCATGATATTTGAATAAAAAATGGAGAAACAAGGGAATGTTGAAAATAAAACTAATAAAGACATACAGGGGCCCCACCTATTAGTTATTATTATTTACCCTTATCATAAAAAAAGTTGTCCTATCTTAACTAAAGTTATTTAACTTTAGTAACAAGAGGTAGTTGAACCACTTGAACTACTTTTTGAAGAATAAAAGGAAGAGAACAAGGACAAAGATGGACATAAGAAAATAGAGAGAGATACTTCTTATAAGGTTTGCTCTTGCCTCAAGTGAGAATATTTACTCATTCATTTATGAGTTTCTTCATAGCTAAGTTATCTTGTTGATAACAAGGTTACTCTAAAGGTGGAAAAAGAAATGAATGGGAAGCATAGACTTGTGATATGCTCCAAAGGTCATTCATTCATCTTGATAGTCTATTTAGCCTTAATTAGAATTTATGAATTAAGTTCCACTACTAAGTGATGTTATTTTGCAAAATCAAGACTATGATGCACTTGTAGCTTGGATTGATATTGTTTCTTTTCAGTCTTAGTCTTCTTCCTCGAGACACCAGTTGTATTTGTATGATTTAAAATTACATCTTAGAATTCTAAGTATAATTTTGGTCCAAACCCTCGCAGGGGTTTGTAAAGAGAGTCTTGGTTGTAACTCAGAATAGATATCAATAAAATCATTTGTCAATTTCTTTTTATTCTTGAGATTTGTTGTGTACTGAATTTTCATATGTATGTTATCTTGTACTTACTTGTTCAATCATTATAAATTTCATTTACAATCACTTTTGTATTTTCAATTTTATCTTACAACAAAGCATACAGATTGCATAATAACACCATGCCCAAGAACTCATTTCTTAAGGGTTGATTGATATTTTTTAACAAGCTATAAGCTTAGGGTGATAATCCCACCTATCTCACCTAGCCTAGTGAGATTTTAAAATGATTGAGTGAGGATATAGCCGTTCCTCGCCTCAACACACTGGAAATACTCACCTATCAAAGTACCTATAGGTGAGTAATAGCATTTTTGTGTTTCAAGAACTTCAAAGTTTATTAAATGGATGTCAAGTCAACCTTTCTAAATGGAAATCTAGAAGAAGAAGTATATATTGAATAGACAAAAGGATTTCAATTGTCAAACAACAAATATTATGTATGCAGTATGAAGAAATCACTTTATGGACTAAAGAAAACTCTCAGAGCTTGGTATTCAAGACTTGACAAATACCTACAACAACAAGCTTTCAAAAGAGGAGTTGTAGAGAGCAATATTTACATCAAAACAGACATTGAAGATATGTTAATCATTGTGGTTTATGTGGATGATATCATTTTTGGAAGTAATGTTGATAGAATGAGCCAAAAGTTTGCAAAAGAAATGCAAAAAGAATTTGAGATGTCCATACTTGGAGAATCGTCATTCTTTATAGGGTTGCAGATTACTCAATCTAGAAAAGGCATATTCATTTCTCAGACCAATTATATCAAGGAAATGTTGAAGAAATTTGGAATGGAAGATTGTGCACCTGTCAGTACACCCATGATCACAAGATGAAAGTAAAGCAAAGATGATGAATCTTCAGAAGCAAATCAAACATTGTACATGTCAATGATTGGAAGCCTACTATACATCATCAAGGTCGGACATCATGCAAGCAGTAGGATTGGTTTTAATATTTCAATATGCACCAAAGGAGACACATGTGCAAGCAGTAAAAAGAATATTTAGATATTTAAAAGGCACATTGGACTTTGCCTTATGGTTTTCAATAAGTAAGGACTTCATGCGAACAACATATATAGATGCAAATTGAGCAGGAAGTATTCATGACAAGAAACGTATTAGTGGAGGAGAATTTTTTCTAGGAAATTGTCTAGTATCATGGTTGAGCAAGAAGCAAACTGTAATCTCTCTATCCATAGCATAAACTGAATATATTGCAGCAACAACATGTTGCACACAAGTTCTCTAGATGAAGTAGACATTGAAGGGTATCAAGGTAGAATATGATCAACCATTCTTAATCATCTAAGAAAACTCAAGTGAAATCAACATTTCAAAGAATCATATTATGCACTCAAAGACAAAGCATATTCCAATCAAGTACCACTTCCTAAGAGAACATGTAGTCGAGCAAAGTGTCAAGCCAGAATACATTACCACCAAAGAATGGGTTGCAGATGTTTTTACCAAACCCCTTCCCAAAGACACTTTTGAATATCTCAGACAGAATATGGGAGTTACATCCCTCTCATCTCATCAATAAAGGGAAGCACAAGTTCAGGGGGGAGCATCCATTTTCCATTGATGTCAAGGGGGAGAAGTTGCAAACAAAGGAATAATTGCAGACACAAGGAAAGTTGCAGGCATGGAGAGTATCAAAATTGACTAAGGGTTGTCATCAATGACAAAGAGAGATATTGTTGAAAATATTGTTGTCATTGATATCAAATACATGGGGAGACTACAGATGTCCAAGATAAATATTGCAAGATGGAGATTGTTGGAAACATTGTTTTTTATTTTTGATGCTCGGTTTGGATACCCTGTATTTGAAGGAATTTTTACCCTATATACCTAGATCAAATGGGAGCATAGTTTTTATGGTTGGAAATCTTATTCTAAGACCTTTCCAATGGTATATGGCATTCCCTCTAACTCCCAAGGAAAGAGGAGATATGAATTTTTCCATCCAACAACCGAGCCAGAAAATTTAGGTAGACTCGGCCAATATTTACAGGTTGACCCTAAAAGTGAGGAGAAAAATACCATAAATACAAGATAGATGTGCGCATTCAAAGAGTAACCAAGCAAGATATAAAGTATGAGGTGTGATAGAGGAGCTCGGTGTCTTTTTATGATCCAAAGGCGTGCAAGAGAAGATTGAACGTGTTTTCTTGGGATTTTCTTGTTCTTAAGGTGCGCTATGAAATATTGAAGGACTGTGACGTTGTAAAGTGCGTTGTTTTGAGGTTGTGATGCTACATTCTAGGATCATATTATAGTAATTATGTTATGAGGCTCGCTTGGGTATGAAGGCTAAATGTGACTATGATTTGAATCTATGTTTGAAGTATGAAGCATGCGGTTGAAGTCAAAAGTACGATGTGTATGAAGATATTGGATGGTGTCTACACATATCTTGTTGAGTTGGTGCTCACGTGAGGGTAATGGTGTCTCCAACAGATAGGTGTTTGCAAATATTGTAATAGTAGGTTGGTGCCTACAGGTGCTACTATGTTGGTACTTAGTTGAGGATATTGGTGTCTCCAGTAGGTTGGTGCCTACATCTTGTTGAGTTGGTCCTCAATTAAGCAGATTGGTGTCTCTAGTAGGTTGGTGCCTAGAGACATTTATAAAGATAAGTTTTATGGTTTTATCATGATTGGGTTTCCATGTTAAACTCTATCCATTATGATTTGAGTTTATATGTGATTATTATTTCTCATTTGATGAATGATTGATGGATGGTTCAATAAATTAAAAAGTATTTTATACTAATTCACCCCCCTCTCAGTATAGGAATAATTTCAGCAATCGGTATCAAAGTAGGTTCCTTCATAAACAGTTTAACCACTGGAAGGCAGATCTCAAGCACATATGGATTGTGAGGAAGGTCTCCCTACAAACAAATAGCATTTGTTTGATGGAACAAACTATGCATCATGGAGTATAATAATGAAGATATCTTTGAAGGCCCTTGGGTTTGGTATTTGGGAACCAATCACAACATATTATACAGATGAAGATGGGAAGGAGTCAAGTGAAAAAAATGCAAAAGAAATATATGTCATCTTGAGTGGCCTCTCATATTTTGAGACTGTCAAGGTAATGAAGTGTACATCAACTAAATAAATTTGGGACAAGATAAAAAACAATTATGAAGAGAGATTCGGTGATTGATCTTGTTGTGAATTAGAGACAGAAGAAGCACAATTTACGAGAAAGCTAAAAGGAGGACCTGGAAAATACAAAGAAAGGAAAGATAGTGATGATGAAGAAGAATCTCTCTTCATAACCATGGAAACAAAAAATGTTGGTGAAGAAAATTAAGATAATAGGAAAGAAAAGCCAGATTCAGAGGAAGTGAATATTGGAGCAGAACTCGTTGGTGCCTTAGAAGAAATAGACAGACTCAAGGGAAAGAATATAAAGGAGAAGGAGAAATTGCAGAAACATGAAAAGAAGGATCATGATCTTGAGTAAATAGAGAAGACAATTATTATCTTGAAGACTCAACTAGAAGAGGAAAAAAGGATAGAAGAAGTGATGAGAAGCCAATTGAAAGAAAAGGAAGAAAATTGCGAGAAGCTAGAGGCTGAAATCGTTTCCTTAGGAAAGGAATTAGAGAAAATAATTGATCAGGTGAATAGAAGCTTGAACTTTTGAAAGAGTATTGAAATATTAGATAATATTCTAAGTTTCCAAAGGTCACCATTCATCAAGACAGGTTTTGGCTACAATGAAAAACAAAATACCCTTAAGGGAGATGCAAGGACTAATGTCACAAAGCCATCAGAAAAGGGAAATGAAGAAAATCCTAAAATCTATGCCAATATTCTCAAAGGATCCATCAACAAAGAAGGAAGCAACATGAAAGGAAATGATGACCAAAAAAATTTTGATTCTTCTCACAAGAATGAGTTTAAAAGAGTCGTTCCACCAAGAAGACCTTTCACAAACCGATACCAAAATATCTTTCTTGGTTGTTGTTTTTATTGCAATAATTTTGGTCATAAAGAAATAAATTGTAAAGCTTATGCAAGAGGTGATCACGTGAGATATATAAATAGAGGTTCTTATAAGACCTCAAAGGATGATTATGTGAGCAACAAAACCCCATAAGTTCTCATGAGTTTGCTAACAAAAACTACAATTCATTTGCTCCCCTACTTGATTATGATACCAAATGTTATAAGTACAATAACTATGGGAACATAACATGTGACTGTAGAAGCAACATAATAAAATATCCTAAACAAAATAGGGAAGAATGTGTTCTTACCAAGCATAGAAAAGAATACACAAAGGTGTGGAAAAGGAAGCAAGAAGAACCAAAGAAAGAAGAACGTGGACTTGTAATATATTCTCAAGACAAGGGAAGTCAACGGTACATTGATAATGGATGTTCAAAACACATGACAGGTGATCAGAACAATTTTTTCACCCTAAAGGAAGAAAAAGGAGGCAATGTTACTTTTGGAGATAATGCTTATGCAAGGATAGTTGGGAAAAGGTATTGTTAGTCTTGATAATGGAAAGACTAAAACATAGAATGTCTTGTACATTGAAGGGTTAAAACATAATCTTCTAAGCGACAATCAAATATGTGATCAAGGTTACAACCTCACATTTCATTCTAAAGGATGTGAGATAAGGAAAGTGGATTCAGGAATATTAGTGGTGAATGAAAACAAAACCCTGAGCAATGTATACATTCTTAATTAAGTCAAAGGATAAAATTGGTGTACGAGACAAGTAAACAAAAGTTGGTTATGGCATAGAAGGATGGGTCATATAAATTTGACAATCTAGTAAAACTCAGCAAGACACAAGCCATGAGAGATATGCCAAGGATCTCAAAACCTACAGACACTATTTGCAATCCATGTCAACACGAGAAGCAAATGAGAGTTAGTTTCAAAACAAAGGAGTACTCAACATCAAAGCCATTGGAACTTGTACACACAGACCTCTATGGGATAGCAAGAACACAAACTTTATCATGATGTCAAAGACATGAGGAGACTGTGGATGTCTAAGATAAAGACGAGGGGGGTGAATTGATGAACTTATGCTTATACTGAGGTGGGTGAATCAGTATAAGATACTTTTTACTTTATTTAACGATTCAATAATCATTCATTAGCTGAGAAACAATAATCACAATGCACATAGTTTAACATGGAAACCCAATCAGGAGAAAATCATAAACTTATCTTTATAAATGTATGTAGGCACCAAACTATTGCTACAAATATTGTAGGCACCAACCTACTGGAGACACCAATTTATTTAAATGAGTACCAACTCAATAAGATGTAGGCACCAACCTACTGGAGACACCAATTTATTTAAATGAGTACCAACTCAATAAGATGTAGGCACCAACCTACTGGAGACACCAATCTCCTCAACTGAGCACCAACTCAGCAGCACTTGTAGGCACCAACCTATTGTTACAATATTTGCATGCACCATCATGTTGGAGACATCAATCCCCTCACATGATCACCAACTCAACAAGATATAGTCTAGGCACCCACTTATTGGAGACACCAATCTTCTCAGCTGAGCACCAACTCAGTGAGACATGTATAGACACCAATCCAAGATATTCATACACATTGTACTTCTGAATTGACCTTCATGCTTCATACTTCATACAAAGCTTCAAACCTAGTCACATTTAGCCTATGTGCCCTAGTGATCGTCATAACATCATTCGTAGAATATGATCTCAGAATGCAGCATCATAACCTCAAAATAGCACACATTTCAGCATTACAACCTCAAAATAGTGCACATTGCAACATCACAGACTTTCAGTCCTTCATAGCACACCTTCAGAACAAGAAAATCCCAAGAAAACTCCTCAGACCTCTCTTGCACACCTTTAGATCCCAAAAAGACACCCCATCTCCTTTAGCGCACCTTATATCTCTTTTGTTCACCTAGGACTTGATCTCTTGCTTGGATATTCTTCAAATTTGCATATCTATCTTGTATTTATAGTATTTATGTCCTCACTTTAAGGGATGACTTGTAAATATTGGTTGAGCCGACCTAAATTTTCTTATTGGGTTATCGAACAGAAAAAATCATATCTTCTCAATCCTAGGGAGTTAGAGGGAATTCCATATATCATTGGAAAGGTCTCGAAATAATATTTCCAACCATGTAACTTATGCTCCCATTTGAGCTAGGTATCTAGGGTAAAAATTCTTTCAAATATAGGATATTCAAACTGAGCATCAACCATCCAAAAACAATTTTTCCAACAATCTCCATCTTGCAATCTTTTTCTTGGACATTTGTAGTGTCCCATGTCATTGACATTAATGACAACAATATTTCCAACAATTGAACTTATGCTTATGTTAATTCAAATACAAGGATCAATGTTGGAGCATCCCTTTGTCATTAATGTCAAAGGGGGAGAAGTTGCACATTGAGGAAGAATTTCAAACACAAGGAAAGTTGTTGACGAGGGGAGTATCAAAATTGACTAAGGGTTGCCATCAATGACAAAAGGGGAGATTGTTGGAAATATATTTTTCATTGATGTCAATGACAGAGGGAGACTACGAATGTCTAAGATAAAGATTGCAAGATGGAGATTGTTGGAAATATTATTTTTGGATCTTTGATGCTCAATTTGGATACCCTATATTTGAAGGATTTTTTTTACCCTAGATACCTATCTCAAATGGGAGCATAGTTTATATGGTTTAAAATCTTATTCCAAGACCTTTCCAATTGTATATGGTATTCCCTCTAACTCCTTAGGAATGAGGAGATATATTTTTTTATGTCAAACAACC
>JZKD02S0700936.1:543749-555061 GCA_000966675.3 Picea glauca
CATAATGGAGTCCTATTACGAATATCATACCATATCAACTCTTAGAATCAGTAACCCCCTTGGCATAATAGAATTCATGATGTTAGCATTCATGATATCTTGGCACATGCAAGGTTAGAGGATATTTGGCCCATGTAAGTCCATTTATCATTAACTCGCCATAAGCATGCAAGAAACGATTCTAATCAATGAGGCTTGTCTTACCATTGATAGCATTTGTCACAATTAAGTAAGGATCTCCATTAATTCAATCTTTTAAGTTGAAATCCTCTAAACCCTATGAATTGGTTATATTCAAGGAACTTGGGTTAATTATTTTGCATATTGAGGATACAAGTTTGTATGTAAGTTGGTTGTTGATGAAATTAGATCAAATATGAGTAAAGAGATAAAAAAAACAAAATATCTCAATACATAGTTACCCATTTTAGTCTTGAAAATCCTAGTTTCTTCTTCAAATTCACATCCACATTCCATACAAATGTAAGTGATTTGTTGTACATATAACTTCCCCTCACAATTTATATATGTTATCCTCTTGATTATATAATTAGAAAAGATTTAAAAAAAAAAACTAAAAAACCAAAAAAAAAAATCCCAAATTAAAAATTAATGTAGATGGGTACCATTTACACATAAAGACCATGTCAAAAAGTCAATGAACTTACTATCTTCCTCACATCAAGATATAAAGTATAACATATGTCATCCATAGATACAAACAAAGGCATGGATACGTGAGTGGAAGACACTCTTAATTTGTATCAATGTTTGCAATTATAAATACTTTTGAATAATAGTCTTAGTGATCACAATGTAGGGTGAGTTTAGTTAATGATTTGTGTATATGTGAGGGTTCTCAATAAATTTTTCATCTTGTTTGATGAGATTTTCCAAGAAAGAATGGCAACTTCCATAAACGTTTTCATCATGTTTGACGATGATTTTCCTTGAAAGGATTGTAACTTCATGTGATTTGATTTTTGTAAGTTTATAGGTATAGTTGAACCATGATTGTTTCGATCTTTCTTTAATATATGTGGTTATAATTTATTATATATAATTTAAGTAGGTCTAATAGTTATGAATGTATATTTTTTCATAAGAAGTTACAAGTTTAGATATATATACTTTCCAAAAAAAATTATATATTTTCAATAAGTAAACCTTAAAAATAAATTATTATTATTATATAAATATTTATTGTATTTAAAAATATATATTAATATAATAATATTTAATTTTACATTCAAATTTAATGCAATTCTTTTCCTTTCGATTTAGAAACCTCGTACTCTCGTTCATTAATGTTTAGAAGGGATTTCTATTCTCTTGTCAAAATTTCCCATTCTAAATGGAAAATTCAAATCAATGTATTTTTTATTTCTTTAATAATAAATAATAATAAAATCCATACATTTAAGATTTTAAAAATTGATAAATCTATACATTTAAAATTAAAAATTTATTTAATTTTTATTTAATTGTGAAATAAAATAAAATAAATAATACACAAAATCATTTTTATTAATATTTTGTATTTTTTTTACTTGTTTTCCTATCCATGTTAAACTCAAGGCGTTGAATGCAACCAAGCCAAGATGAAGGCTCTATTAGAAATACAAGCAACTTTATCGATACATAAATACAAACAACTTTTATCGATAGATAAGAAAGCATGGTTCACATGGATTTTTGTTAAGTTACTAAGTGCATATACTTATTTGTTAAAAAAAATAATAATAATTTGATAATATTTTTGTTTTTGTTTTGAGTTAAGTTATAGTTTTATTTGATTAATGGAATTTTATTTGGAATTTTTGATGTAAATGATTTTAGTAAATTTTGACTTAAAATATTTTGGTAAATTATAGTTCCTTTGGATTAATATAACTTTAACTTTAAAATTTTGTTCTAAATGATTTTGGTAGAGCATATCGTTTCTGGAGTAACTTCGTCTTCAATGGAGTATTTGGATGTGTTGAGCTTGAAAAATAAATTGAAGTACTTGAATGTGAGGTACAGTTATTTGTGCGGATAGATACCTCGAGGGAAGCCACTGAACAAGTTGCATGTGTCTTCAAATTCTCACAACAAAAGACTCTGTGAACTACCTCTTGCCTCTTCTTAACAGGGTTTCTGTGTAGCATATTATGCTTCCATAAATTGTCCATCACCAAGTAACTAGTAAACAATGGCAAAAGTAGTCCCTTCATTTTAGGATTGTTGACATGCTCATATTTAGGTGTTATAGAATGCAAGCTTCCATCATATTTGGTGATAAAAGTGTGTGAAACCACTTAGTCGTCATGTAAGGTGGTATAAAAGTGCAAGAAACCACTAGTGTAAGACCCTCGCCTAGAGTGGCATTGAGCACCTCAATTGCACGATCACCTCGATGGTCAATGACTAGCATGGATGGACATATTGAATGGATGATGCCTTAGATGAATCGGTTGAGACGCACTGGCATGTTGACAAGGAACACCTTAGACATAATCCTTGGCCCATTGGCAAGGCACACTTCGGAAATTTGGATGCCTTGACCCATTGGCAAGGTGCACCATAGAAAAATTTGGGCACCCCTATAGACAGACAGGGCACACTACAAACAATGGTAGCTCTCACTAAGTCGGATGCACCAAAGAAGTTGGACAAGGACGTGCCTAGAGGAAAAGAAGGTCATTGTGGGTAGCCTCATCCACAAACATGAGCTTGGCNGTGTATTGGACGTTACTATTCCTTGCACACTGTGAATTGGCTAAGTGTTGTATTTAAGGTTGTCGTTGGATGTATGCCTAAGTGTTGGGCTTCTAACTTGTTGTAGCCTAAGGCGAAGTTATGGGAAGAACTTAGGTGAATAGGCGTAATATGGTTGTAGTAGGCACAGGTTGGCCAAGCCATTACGGTTGAGGCAAGGCCATGCCACACAACCACAAGTGCTAGAACAACTTGGGCAGACTCAAGACGTAGAAAAAGATTTGGGTGGACTGTAGGTTCGTGAAAGTTGGTATCAAAGAAATTTTGTGGTTGTAGGCTTGACTTTGTGATAGTTTGGTGTGCTTTGGTGGACAAGTGAAGGGACTTGAAGCGACGAAGAAATTCTTGGGGTGAGTTGTCAGGCACTTGGGTGAATGTTGATCGCTAGTTTGCATGTAGAAAACAATGATGGAGGGAAAGATCCATAGATGCTAAGAATGAGGAACAAACTTGCAAGTTTCGAAAATATTGTTGAGAAGATGACAACCTCTCTTTATAAGCATGGCAAGAAGGCTAAATATTTGGAAGAGGAAATGGTCCACATGTGCCAGACCTTCAACACCACAATGAATGAATGTCAAAAGATTGCAAACATGATGACTACATACTGGACCGGTGACATTGAGGAATGATCGAGGACGGTGGAGGACTTGTTGAACAATGTGGTGGCACAAGTCAAAGACCAAGAAGACACCGTCAATGTATTGAAACACTCCATTGCCAACAAGCATAGTTCGTCAATGCGTATGATGATAAATATCAAATAAATGGAACCATATGATGGCACCTGCAATGCTAAGTTAATTGGTAACCTCTATTGGGACATTGAGTAGTATTTGGAATAGATGAATGGAAGTTCGRATGAAGCCAAGGTGAATRWTKATGCAATGTTCTTGATAGGTACCACAAAKCTTTGGTRGAAGAACCGAGTGTAGTATTTSRTTGCTTGGTGCACTATGGAGAAGATTGAAAACTGGGYRGAGATGAATGMTACCTTGAAGGCTTAGTTTGGGTTGGGAMTTAGTYMTGGATTRCACGAAATCAGTTGTTGGTGCTTAAGCACACAAGAASAAATCAAGCATATGCCAAGGAGTTTTCRGGCCTTATGTTSGGAATCAAGGACATGTCTGAGGAAGACATGCTTTTCTATTTTATAAACGAACTGCAACCTTGGGCATAGAGTGACATCCAATGCCAGAACGTATAGATCCTTACAACATCCATCACTGTAGTAGACAAGTTTTTGGACTATGAAGCAAAGGAAAAATGTGGTCCAAGGAATCGTGAGGATGTTCAAGGACAGAAGCAACATGGAAACAATAAGAAGAAAGGCGAAGGGAAGGTGAAGTCATCTAGGAAGACTGGTGAGGACAAGGCAAAGCAGTTGAACGCTCCTAAGAAAAAAGGTAAGTCTATTTCATGTTAAATTTGTGCAAATAATCATTATGGAAAGAATAATTATGCAAATAATCATCCAATGAAACATAAGTTGTTCGTTGTGGAGAAATTGGACGAATTGTTTGTTGGTGTTTTGTAAGTCTTGGGTGTTGTGTTAGAAGATAAATCTGCAGTAATCTAGGAGCAATACATTACAAGGATTTTCTATGTTCCAATAGTATTGAACAAAAAGTTAGCGGATGCCATGGTTGACAGTGGGGCAACCCACAACTTCATGAAGAAAGACATTGCAAGAGAGTTGGGTTGCAACTTAATTTGGCATAGAGTTCCTTTAAGCAATAAAATCAAGGGTCAAAAAGGTGGTTGGTACGACCAAGGAAGTCACCTTGAAGCTTGGAGATTGGAGTGGAACCGCAAGATTCACCATTGTGCCTATGAATGACTTTAAAGTTGTTCTTGGGAAAGAATTATTGAGCAAGGTGAAGGCAATGCATATACCCACTTAGAATGTTTGCTTATCTTTTTAGGCTTATATGAGCATACACCCTTAGGCATGCATCCATCGGGTGCAGATCTTCTAAATGCCTTGGACGCAGCCAAATAGACTAGGGTGGATCAGACGTAATCATACAAACTTGGATGAGTGCACACTTGGAATGATTGGGTCAACCGAGACAAGTGGATGGAGTTGCCTTTAGAAGATTTGAGATGAAGCAGTTGGGCACACTTCGGCATGGTCAAATGAGATGACCTAGGTGGATGAGACAACCTAGGCAAGCTTAAGAAGACTTGGGTGGATGGAACGACTTGGGTGGGATTGGGATGACCAAGGTGAACTTGGGATGATTTGAAACAACTCAACGAAATGATCAACAAACAAGTCATTGAAAAAGAACAGATCGGCCCAATGACACCTGGGTCCACCTTGAAATGGAAGGGGATTTGTAAGGCAAGGTGAGTTCATATAAGTAGGTGGGCACCTCAAAGTGAAAAGGCACGAGCTAGGAGTTGCAAGCAAGAGTCATCAAGCATTCTGCAATTGTCAAGTTCAGGGTTTGGGCACCACAGAAGACTTGCATTGGCTAAGTGACAAGGAGATGAAAACATGATTTGCAAGAGGCAAGCTTGTGGTTGCTTCAAGGGTTGGATTGACAATTCTATTGGTTGTTTGTCATTGTAATTGTAGTACGCAAATGAGTTGCAGGTAGATTGTTCGCGCTCCTTAGTTGTACATGCAACATTCTCTATATAACAAAGTGTTAAGACGTATGTCTCGGTGTCGTCCATACTTTTGTTCCATGGTTGCTTTATGTGTATTCGATGTTATTGTTCCTTGAATACTGTGAATTGGCTAAGTGTTGTATTTAAGGTTGCAGTTGGAAGTATGCCTAAGTATTAATTGTTGGATGAACTAAGTGTGTTGGACTTGGGTGGGCATCTAACTTCTTGTAACCCAAGGTGAAGTTATGTGTAGACCTTAGGTGAAGAGGCGTAATATGGTTGTAGTAGGCACATATTGGCCAAGCAAACTACTTGTTCATGGTAACTATATTTGAAGGAATTTTTTTACCCTAGATACCTATCTCAAATGGGAGCATAGGTTATATGGTTTAAAATCTTATTCCAAAACCTTTCGAATTGTATATGGTATTCCCTCTAACTCCTTAGGAATGAGGAGATATATTTTTTTATGTCAAACAACCCAACAAGAAAATTCAATTTGGCTCAGCTAGTTTTTACAGGTTGGCCCTAAAAGTGGGGATATAAATTCTATAAATATAGGATAGATGTGTGCATTTGAAGAGTATCCAAGAAAGAGATCAAGTTTGAGGTGCGCAGAAGAGATCTGAGGTGCATTGGAGGAGCTAGGATGTCTTTTTTTTTATCTTAAGGGGTGAAAGAGAAGTTTTAGGGATTTTCATGGGGTTTTCTTGTTCTTAAGGTGCACTATGAAGGATTGAATGTCTGTGATGATGCAAAGTATGTTGTTTAGAGGTTGTGATGTTGCAATTTGGGATCATATTCTAGGAATGATGCTATGAAGATCGCTAGAGCATGAAAGCTAAATGTGACTAGGGTTTGAAGCTATGTCTGAAGTATGAAGCATGCAGGTGAAGTCAGAAGTACTATGTGTATGAAGATATTGGATTTGTGTCTATACAGGTCTTGTTGAGTTTGTGCTCGGCTAAGGAGAATGGTGTCTCAAGTAGGTTGGTCCCTACACAATATATTGTTGAGTTGGTGCTTAGCTGAAGATATTGATGTCTCTAGTAGGTCGGTGCCTACAGGTGTTGTTGAGTTGGTGCTCAACTAAGGGGATTGGTGTCTCCAACAGGTTGGTACCTACAAATATTGTAACAATAAGTCGATGCCTACATGAATTTATAAAGATAAGTTTTATGGTTTTCTCCCAATTGGATTTCAATGTTAAATTCTATGCATTGTGATTTGATTTTATATGTGATTATTGTTTCTTAGCTAATGAATGATTGATGAATGGTTAAATAAAGTAAAAATCATCTTATACTTATTCACCCCACCTCACTTTCTATAAAAATAAGTTCAACACTTTTGTTTTAGCTTTTCTCAACAACATCCACTTTGAATGTAATACTAATTGAACAATAAAGTTGAAAATACTTATTTAATTTATCTCTAACCACTCCAAGTGAACACTAGTTGTGATTTGTATTCCTCTCATAGTTGGTACATATTCAAAACTTTTGATAAACACCAAGGATGAAAATGAATCATATTAAAAAAAAAACAGGAACCCAATTTGTGTTTTGTGCAATAGAAAACCCTAATATACTATCACATTCTATTCTAAAAGTAATCCAACTCCTAATATCTTGTAATACTATACTCTTAAATCCTATTGGTAACCATCTGAATATTATCAAATAGTGCATATATGATTCATCACAATTAGCCATTTTAGTTTATGATTCACTTTAAATGAATCAAAATAAAGATATATTCCATTATAATTAGTAGCATCTACTTTCACATGGTTTAAAGTTATGTGCATAATTTGATTTAGATTCAATTTATTGAAATAGCAGTGTTTTAGGTCAGAAACGATGTAATTATTTCAAAGTTTTATATGATTGAAATTATTAATATTAAATATTTTGTGCATTAATGGATGAGTGAATGTTTATATATATACATATATGAATAATACAAATTTAATTTTGATAGTGCTTCAAAAAGTAAACCAGTTTTAGGAGATTCTAATGGTATCTTTTTCTTTTTTTCAAAAGAAAATTTAATGGGAAAACATAAGGGATGCTTCTCCATATTTCCGGATGTCATTCCCAATAAACCTGTTGACGTAGACTAGTGCACTTGAATCAAGGGAATTTGAACCAGGCACTCGTTGGCTTAGAACTAGCCAAATGCCCAACAATATTGGTGACAAGAAGTTGAGATAACCCCTTACATTGTCAAATGGTATATTAAGAAAGAGGGTTTATAGTTTGTCGTTGGTTATAATATAGAGTGGCTACAATGGAAAGTAAGAAAACAATAAATATGGGCAGTAGATACAGGGGGTCATCTTCAATCCTGATAGATATCAAGAGGTGGTGTATGCCTTTGGTTTTAGGACAATCCACGAACTGGGAAGCAANTTACACCTGCCTAGACATATTACACTAGAGATGAAAGAGTTGGAAAGGAGGGGAGGAGGGGGAAGGGGAATTCTTACCCTCACTCCATGATGCCCCATGCAAAACTTTGAGATGGAGAAAAGTACTCACTCATGTCCCTCCACTTAATCATTCATACACTCAATTCAATCATCCTACATCTTTGTGGATGGATATTCTAGGCATGTGACATCAAGGGGGTCTATGTGATGGCTCGGTAGTTTCTATACAAGTGGGAATCTTTCAATTACTATGATGGATTTATCAGTGATGCATGTTTTCTTGTCTTCATTTTTATTCTAATTATTGATCTCTCAAGGTTCCTAGTTTGTATGTTCTCTAGTATTTTGGATAACAATGTCATTGGGTTTCTATTGCACTAGCTTGCCATGGCTTCTAGTGAGGCATCCGACATCTACCTTGCCTCTTTGTCCATGGAAATGTGATGTCACTATTGTTGTGATTAAAAATGTGAGGTTTGTGTGTTGAGGAAAGAATTGCACCACTATGAAAAGTAGATTTCACAATTCCAGGGAGACCTAGCCAAGGAATCTCAAGAAACCTCGAAATGGAAGGCCCAATTTGAGATGCAAGTTAAGGTTGTGAATAGATCTAGGGATAATTGTACCTTGGAGTCCAAGAAGAAGATGCTTGACCTTATGAACTAGATGCTTGAGTTAAGAAGTGAAATATGCAATTTGAGGATGAAGTACATGGAACTAAAATTATCTATATCTACCCTTTCACAATTGTTGTACCCTTTCACAATTGTTGGTTTGAGTCACCACCTTTATAAATATACCCCTTGAAGACATGTTGTCTCTTTAAAAAGACAAAGGAAAATGTGATTGTTGAATGCATCTATGTCACCCAAAAACTAAAGGTGGAGAATCTGATTATTGAAGGAGACTCGTCTCTATCACCCAAAATATGAAGGATTCTCGAAGGACACTCGAGGATATTTATTGACTTATTAAACAAGGAGACTCAAAGATCCTTATTGACTTGCTAAATACAGATGAAATAGACCCTTCCTAGGAGCTAGAATCCTTAAAGGAATGATGTTTGGACATAGTGGAATATTTAGATTCTATCTTATTTAAATACATCAAACAATTAGTGAACCATTCTATGGATTTGACTACAAACAAGGTAGACTTCTATGAAAAAGAATTATTGTGAGAAACTCTAGGAAGAGATAATCCAAATCAAGAGAATGGTGGTNAAAATGTGATTGTTGAATGCATCTATGTCACCCAAAAACTAAAGGTGGAGAATCTGATTATTGAAGGAGACTCGTCTCTATCACCCAAAATATGAAGGATTCTCGAAGGACACTCAAGGATATTTATTGACTTATTAAACAAGGAGACTCAAAGATCCTTATTGACTTGCTAAATATAGATGAAACAGACCCTTCATAGGAGCTAGAATCCTTAAAGGAATGATGTTTGGACATAGTGGAATATTTAGATTCTATCTTATTTAAATACATCAACCAATTAGTGAACCATTCTATGGATTTGACTACAAACAAGGTAGACTTCTATAAAAAAGAATTATTGTGAGAAACTCTAGGAAGAGATAATCCAAATCAAGAGAATGGTGGTCCATAATGGAGTCCTATGACGAATATCATACCATATCAACTCTTAGAATCAATAACCCCCTTGGCATAGTGGTGTTCATGATATTTTGGCACGTGCAAGGTTAGAGGATATTTGACCCATGTAAGTCCCTTAATCATTAACTCGCCATAAGCATGCAAGAAACGATTCTAATCAATGAGGCTTGTCTTACCATTGATAGCATTTGTCACAATTAATTAAGGATCTCCATTAATTCAATCTTTTAAGTTGAAATCCTCTAAACCCTATGAATTGGTTATATTCAAGGAACTTGGGTTAGTTATTTTGCATGGTGAGGATATAGATTTGTATGTAAGTTGGTTGTTGATGAAATTAGATCAAATATGAGTAAAGAGAAAAGAAAGCCAAGGTATCTCAATGCATAGTTGCCCATTTAAGTCTTGAAAATCCTAGTTTCTTCTTCAAATTCACATCCAAATTCCATACAATTGTATTTGATTTATTGTACATATAACTTCCCCTCACAATTTATATATGTTATATATATGTTATCCTCTTGATTATATAATTAAAAAAGATTAAAAAAAAACTAAATAACCAAACCTCAAAAAATACTTCCCAAATTAAAAATTAATGTAGATGGGTACCATTTACACATAAAGACCCATGTCAAAAAGTCGATGAACTTACTATCTTCCTCACATCAAGATATAAAGTATAACATATGTCATCCATAGATACAAACAAAGGCATGGATACGTGAGTGGAAGAAACTCTTAATTTGTACCAATGTTTGCAATTATAAATACTTTTGAATAATAGTCTTAGTGATCACAATGTAGGGTGAGTTTGTAGAAATTATTTGAGGTTCTATTAGGCTGCCATCTAAGGTCTGTCTTTGACTTTAGTATGGCTCTAAGTTTCAACTGTATGGCTGTCTTCTTTTGTTGTTTTAGGACAGCAAACAGTCATCCCACTTTTTGTTCAATGTTTTATAGATTAAGTGCTTATGTAAGGTGCCCTTGCAAGTGTTTTCTTATCTCAATGTCAGCACATGCAATATAACTTAAAACACATAACACTACCTCTAGATCTTGAACTTTAAAATGTTGATCTACACTTCTAAACATGAATAAATTTGACACAGGTATTTTGGTCAACATGACCCTGGATAAAAACCCCCCGGGGAAAACCAGTTTGGGATATATGTCTATATAATGATGATCAAAGCAAGAGTTACAACAAGTAATGAAATACAATGGAACCTGTATACATAGCAAGCTCCTCACGAGCCTTGCCACAAGAACCAGAGAAAGAAGTGCCCAAACTGTGGTGCGCCCTCTCCCTTTGTTGCCCTTTGCATTGAAATGAAGCGCCTTAGCTCATCAGTAACCCAATGAAAAAATCTCTCCACAGGAATGTCCTCTCATGTGTTGCCTCTCCATAGAAACTGTCAGAGCTCGAATCCTCCAAGCAGATCTTCTACCAGGTAGTTGCTAGTCCTCTCAACTCATGCGCCCTCCTCCAAGCAGAAATGATCACAATAAATAAACTGAACCTGAAACTGAAAGTCTCTCTCCACGGAAACAAGCGCATAAGCTCTCCTCTCCCAATGCATCAGACCTCATCCTGATCTGACAAGTCCTCCTCTCCTCATGAGCAAATGATGGATAATAAATGTGCCCCTCCTCCTCAAGATGCGTTCCTCCTCCATATGCATGCTCCCTCTGAAGAATGAAGGTTAAACCTCCATGGATAACCTCTCCATGCAAGCTCCAAGCTACCAAGAGCCTCTCTTCAAGCTCTCAAGGGTTTTACTCAAACCCTCATGAAGTGCACCCCTCTCCTCCTCAAGATATGCGCCCCTCTTCTCTTCTCCAAAAGTCTCAAGTGAAGAATGAGTCTCAAAAAT
>JZKD02S0700936.1:587530-657427 GCA_000966675.3 Picea glauca
AGACATCTATAACCCCTGGAGTCAACACTCCGCCAGGTGAACTTGTGGGAGACTAAGGGCTCTAAGGAATAAGGCCCCCGCCTTATTGCGCGCCCCTTAGAATCATCGTGAGCAATTGTCACAGTCTTCCCTCACGACATCGTGGATCCTCTCGAACTAGGTAATCGTTAACCTATAGTTCGAGCCACGGCGAGAGTGCTAGTAGGTCGTGGCAAGGCTGCTGTCCACACCTCTCCCTCAACCTCTCTGGAAAATCACGTGTGACCCCTTTACTCCATATGTGAGTCTGGTCGGCAAACTATCGTCAGCTTGCATCATCAACAATCGTGTCAGAACATGTGAACATCATATCATCAAATCAATGAATATCACGGTAAATAAATCAACCCAAATAGCACACTCCCTGACTCAATCCGGAGTCCAAGGGGTTCCACCGATGCCTCTGCATCCTCAAGGTCCAAAACCCTACACACTCAATAAAACTGAGTCAATAACACTTGTCTATGTCAAAGCAGTAAAACATCATGTCATCTATCATAACGCATCATAATCAAGGATAAATGTTTTAACATCATAAAAGTCCAGATCACTTGCGAGCAAGTGTCCTCAAAGAATAAGTTTTCTCAATGCGCCATAGCGGGATGTTACACAAATATCTTATGCTTCTTATTATTCTTCATCAAAAGTTATGCATTGTGTGCATTACATCAAAAGGTGCATTTATAATGCACATATGTGAGGTGAGCCAGAGTCGCACCAAGCGCCACAGCTTGCAACCTGACCCTCAGTTATAATCCATCTAACTCCACCTTAGCTCCTCACCTATTCACCAAAATAGATACTTCGACTCTAAACTCAAAAAAGTTCTCAAAGTACTTCTCTCATACAAATGTGATATTGATGATCATAGCTATAACATACATCCTCTATTTATACTCAAAAGTGGGTAAAAACCCTTACATTATAATCCAAACCCCTAATTTTAAGTGGACTTAACTTGTCCACATTTTAATTGCCTTCGCGCGCTAATCCACAATTCTGTCGTGTTGATTTTCCTTTACTCCTGTTGCATTGCTTCCTTTTCCTTCTTGTGTACTACTTTCTCCTCGTTTCCTAGTGCATGTTGCTTTCTCTTTATCTTAATGTCAAAAGGGCTAGGGTGCTCAATCAAGGTAGCAATAGACCAAGTTCATCGAAAATGACTCAAACTTCATGGAGAAGAGAAACCACAAACCCACCAGTAGTTCATTAACGACACCATGCTAATGGAAACTCCCTAAGTTCAAGAAGCTCAACACCTCAAGCAGGTCCTGTATGACTTCATGGAAGCTTCAAGAATGTCAATAAACTAAGGTAAATCTCAACTCTTCTTTTTCAATGGGTTTTCTGCTATCCAAGCTCACCTTACAGAAATCTTAGGCTACCAAAGAAGCTCCCTTCCATCCAAATACCTAGGTCTTTGTTGGATGTGTATGGGCTCACCCACGTTCTACCTTAGTTCTCCAACAAAACCCTAGAAACCATCATCCCCTTTGGTAAACCAGAAGGCAACACTGCACATAGAGTGCACATCGCAGTCTCACCCGAGATGGCTTATGATTGATTGCATGACCCAAGTTTCTGTAATCATGGAAGGGATGGAACTCATGGGGATGTTAGGCATACTATACTTCTTCTACTTCAACATTCATCATATATATTATTCATTTAACTTTAACCATTCGTTCTGCATAATACAACATGTCTAATCTAGTGCGTGTTGTAAAATAACCTTAATAGATTCATGCATTCATTCATTAATTCAGCATAATACACATTGCAAAGAATAAGAAACACATTATGCACATTAACATGGGTTTTTATCGTGGCTCACCCCCCCGGGATACATCCATAAATATCTTATGCTTCTTATTATTCTTCATCAAAAGTTATATGTTGCACGCATTATATCAAAAGGTGCATTTAGAATGCACATGTGTGAGGTGAACCATAGTCGCACCAAGCTCCACAGCTTGCAACCTGACCCTTAGTTATAATCCATCTAACTCCACCTTAGCTCTCCAACTATTCACCAAAACAGATACCTCGAATAAAAACTCAAAAAGGTGCTCAAAGTACTTCTCTCATACAAATGTGATAATGATGATCCTAGCTATCACATACATCCTCTATTTAGACTCAAAAGTGGGTAAAAGCCCTTACATTATAATCCAAAACCCTAATTATAAGTGGACTCAACTTGTCCACATTCTAACTGCCTTTGCGCGCTAATCGACAATTTCGTCGTGCTAATTTTCCTTTACTCCTGATGTGCTGCTTCCTTTGCCTTCTTGCGCACTGCTTTCTCCTCATTTCCTAGTGCACGTTGCTTTCTTGGCCCATTCCTTATCTACCTGCCTCATTTGTTGTGCTCTTTCCTTAGAATTTGCTCCCAAAATAGCCTGTTCCAATAGGCCACCAACACTAACCTATGGCTCGTCCCGAGCCACTCAGGCAGTGTTTGCCTCCTTTACAGACTTCTCTAATTCTTGGAATCTTCCTGACATTTCTCTAGCACAAGTCTTCAATTGTCCGCTATTTTCTGCAACAGACTCCACAATATGCGTCGTGAGATGCTCCTTCATCATCTCTTCAACCTCTAATATAAGAGTTTGCATCTGGACCTTCGTTGCATCCATTTCAGTTAATATCTTCTCTACGTCTTCATGCAGTGACTCCAATTGAGCTTGCCTCACCTGCTTCTCTGTCTGCACAATTTTTAACTCTGCTTGTAATTTCTTGAGCTCCTGCGCACTCCTCAGCCTCTCCTGAATGTTCATAACCTTTTTCTTTTGCTTCAACTCCTGCCCAATTGTCATGACACTTTCCTCCTTTTGTTCTGGTGGCTGCAACTTTTCATATTCTTGCAGACTTGTCCAAAGTTGCGCACTTTTCTCATATAAGTCTACAATCTCCTTAACATTTTGCACCATGTCCTCTATGTTCCCTATAGCCTCTTGATCTCTCTGTGATCTCACCTCTGGTGGTGTGCTTGGGTTCAACCGTTCCATCAATTATGTTATATGACTCTTGTAATCTTCCATCACCTGTGTGATATTCCCAATTTTCTCCTCGGACTGTAGGTGTGTCCCTTCTTGTGCGCTACCTGAAATTGAATTAAAGAATTCTTTGATGCGCTCCTTATCTCACAAATGCACTGGTTTGCCTGATCCTTCTCAACCTGTATTTCCTTGAGTTATATTCAATGTGTCCTTTATATTCTTAGCCGTTTGTAATTCTGTTGCATCTGCATGTGCCCTAGATTGGACTTCTTCTGCGATGCTAACTTGCAGTTTGTACAACACTTTTGTGGGGATCTTGGCCAAATCCAAGTCCAAATGAACAATCTCCTTTAGTTTTTTCTGCATAACCTCCTCTTCTAACTGCAACATATATCGAGTGACAACAAAAATCTCACTCCCTGACGCTATGATCCGTATTGTCTCCTGCATTGGGACTGTCTTCTCGTGAACAATTTGTTGTGGTTGTGACTTTTCTTTATATTGTGCTTTGCTCAATTGCAGTTGCACCATTGTTTCCTTCATTTATGATAATCTCTTTATGATCTCCTCTCTTTACTTCTCCGCGTCATCCCACGACTATGCTACGCGACCTTGTACTTTCTATGATGCCATCTCAGCATCATCTTCTGTAATGGTGAATTCTGGGACATTTTTGTGTGCCTTCATCTTTTTCCTTTGTCCCCATGTCTGTAGCACAGTTCTCTTCCATGGCAAAGTCTCTGTTTGTGCTGAAGTTGTAGGTATCTTTGTATCTAGGATGTCCCTTTCTCCTTGTTCCTCCTGCACAAGAACAATTGTTTCCTTTTGTGTGCTTCCATTCGTTTTCTTCTTTGGTTGCGCTCCTTCATTGGTAACTCCGACACGATCTTTCTCTTGTGCGGCTAGCTTCAAAATGTTTTCTGTTGTCTTGGTTTCCTGGTTGTCGTGCCTCCTGCACTCTCCTTCGCACGCTCTACAACTTTCATGGTGTTTGATGTCAAACTATTGATTTTCTCCGATGTGCCAAATTCTATTGACTATTTTCCTTTATGTCCCTTCTTTATGTCCATTGAACTTCCTCTCCAATGACACATTACCCCATCTGCAACCAGTTTGTCTTTTTTCTGTATCCATACATTGTGCCTTGAGACCTGAAAATTGGCCATATCTTTGTGCTCCTCCACCACTTCTGGTGGGATTCTCCATGTCTTCGTTACCCTTTCATGTATCACTTACAAATACATTGAAAATATGCTTGAGTTGGCTTTCTTTTCTTTTGTAGTTGAAGTGTGCCATAATGTTGCATATTATGTTGCGTGACACTACCCTATCCTTTGACAAAATGCGTTGTATTTGGGGTGTCTCCATCTGATGCAAAGTCCCCTGTTGGTGCCTCTTCCTTGCGACACTTCCTTAATAATTTGCATGCCATTAGCTTAGTCATCAGTCTTGTCGCAAGTTCATTGATCCTATTAATTCCAATTCCCATGGATCCTCTCATTGTTCCATAGGTATTCTTCATTTCTTCTACCAAGGTCTTCTCCTTTTTTTATCATCCAATTATTTGTTGGATGCAAAATCACGCAATCATCTGCAAGTTGATGGGCCTCTGGCCATCGGAAAGGGCTCTTCTCTGGTGGATCAAAGCCCGATGGAAGCCCAAAGGACATGTAGATTTAAAATTGGGATCGAAATGTTTCTTCACAACAATATTTAACTAGGTAGAAGATCGAGAGAGTATCTTTTCGAACGACCCCTACTTCAATTTTGTCGGCCTATACCTATGCCCATGGACAAAGAATTTCAGCCCAGCTAAACAAAACTTCTTCTTTGCCCTAGTCTAGGTTCGCTTCTACTCTCTCCCTCAAGAATACTAGGATCTGGAGATTCTAGAAGGCATTGGTAACATGCTAGGTACATTTCTTCGAATAGTCAAACCAACTCAACAAGGCCACTATACCTCATATGCACGGATCTGCATTTACCTCAATGTATCAAAGGCCTTATTGACATCAATTTGCCTAAGATACTGTGATACGAAATGGCTCAAGACAATAGACTATGAGCACATCCCATTTTCGGTGCCGCAAATTCCATGCACACGCTCATCTATTCACGGTTTTCCCTCTTAACAAAGCACATGAACAAGCAAGAACGCAGCCAACCAAAGATGAAGAAGGCATCAAAAAATTCCCAACCAAGAGGAAAATCCTTCGGAAGTTTCTCAATCAGCCAAATTAAGGGAATTTCTAGTTAATTCGCGTTGGATCAAGCTCATGATGGGAAAATTCTCTCCTTATCCCCACCCGTTTCAATGAAAATAACCTCCTGGAACATTCACTGCCTTAATGGTCTAAGCAAACAAAGGGCCTTGAAATCCATAATTCTAGAAGAAAAGCCATCCATTATGATGCTTCAACAAACAAGATGCCACTCTAAAATCCTTCAATGGATAGCCACCAAATGTTGACATGGTTGTTAATCTATTTCCATTGACACGTATGAAGCCTCAAAGGGGCTCCTGCTTCTATGGAATCCATCTGAAATTCTCCTTACCCACTTCTTTAACATCCAAAGATCGTTAACAACTAAATTCCAATTGATAGGCTCAGATCAATGTCGATTTATCACCAATGTTTATGGCCCTCGGGCATTCCTAGACAAACTTGCCTTTCTCAACTCCCTGCTTCAAATAAAGCCATTAATCAATAAATCACCCTAGGTCATGGGAAGGGACTTTAATCTCATCACCTCCCTTTCTGAAAAGAAAGGAGGCTTAAACATACTAGAGTAATATTATGATCATTTCAAAGAGTTTATATGCAATCTTAAGTTGGTAGACTAGGAAACCGGGAATGGGTTTTTCACCTAGAACAACCACCATCAGAGCACTCACTAGATTGTCTCTTGTCTAGATTGGTTTATTTTCTTTGAGTTCGTTATGGAGAAGAACATTGTCATTGAAGCCTCTATCTTTCCCTATCAGGGCTCTAATCATTATCCCATATATCTAGAACTAGACATCAAAGCCAACCCAAACAATAGGCCTTTTAGAATTGAGCAATTATGATTAGAACATCCTTCGTTCAAAACCAATATTGCTCTCTAGTCGAAGGAAGCAGTAATTCCCTTTGTATCCCCAATATATAAATTTTATTAGCGCATAAAAAAACTTTAAAAAGTAGTTGAAAACCTAGAATAAAGCTTAATTCAACGACACATTTCAAGCCGAACAACAACTAATTGAAAACATGAAGCAACTTCAACAATGAATGATAACCCATGGCTGAATTGAGGACCTAAGAGTAGAGGAATCCCATCTAAGCACTCAGATAGCCACATGGGAGAAGTAAGAGGAGCAGTTATGGTGGTAAAAATCATGAGTTCAATGGCTACAAGCAGGAGAACGAAACACCAAATTCTTCCACAAATCCATGCTTCAACGTAGACACCACAATAGAATCACGTCGCTTAAAGATGGTCAGGGGAACAAAATTTGCAAACAAGAATACATAAAAGTTGAATCATTTCAATAATATAGTTCTCTAATGAAAGAACCACAACGAGATCGACAAGCATCCATTCATAAAATAACACAACACATGCTGAGGTTGGTGACTGAAGAGAACAATGAAGCACTGATGAGAGAAATCTCTCCCGAGGAAGTAAAATAGGCCGTCCTGGAAATGCCCAAAGGTAAATATCTTGGATCAAATGGTTTTACTATTGATTTGTTTCATGCATGTTGTCCATTAATCAAATAGGATGTTCTAGAAGTGGTGGAAGACTCAAGAAAATTCCTTAAGGTCTTCCCGATTTTCAACTCCATCTTTCTCACCCTTATACCCAAAGAGGATATGGTAGAAGACCCTAAAAATTCGGGCCTATAGCCCTCTGCAATGTTATATATAAAGTCATCACCAAGATCATTGTGAATCGAATGAAGCCCCTCCTCCCTACCTTCATTTCTCCAAAGCAATCCGGTTATGTGGAAGGTCAAAAAATTCTTGACAGTGTCATCCTCGCCCATGAATTTATTCACTCCCATAAAACAACAAAAAAAACAGGTATGTTAATCAAAGTCGATATGTCAAAAGCATTTGATAGCCTCAATTGGGATTACATTCAAAGTACCCTCCTAGCCTTTGACTTCTCCATAGCCTGGACCCAATGGATTATGTCCATGATCACTTCATCATTGTTATCCATCCTGGTCAATGGTTCCCCCTGTTAGAATAGTGTGCTTGTTTTCCATAGACAATGCTACACCATTGTCACCCAACCATAGGCACAGAGTCACCCCGAGCACCTTAACCTTTGCTAGATAGAATGATTACAAGAAGCCATGCTAGAACTAATAGATAAACCAAGAGAGTGCACCTTCTCCAAGGTAGCGCACAAGTAAGAGTACCAAAAAGGTTGAACAAGAGTGTGTTGCACCACTACAACTGTTGTTGCTCCTCTTCCAGACTTGTGCATTGTTTTTGCTGCTATTACACTTCTAATATATGTGCACCAATTGAGTGAGTGTGTGTTTTTCCAAATGAGCTAAAGCACCTTCTATTTATGTTAATCTAGCCAGGTGAATAGGTGTCTCTTCAAGCAGGGTCGACATGTCCTTTTTTGCATATAATACTTAAATATTATTTATTTTGTTGAACCAACGTGTTTTCCAGGGTTTTCACACATTTGTTTAGGTTTTCTCTTGCTTCTAGAATATTCTATTATAGTCTAAGGTTTATCCATGGAGGTTAATACCTCCCGCAACTACCAAAACATCAACACTCCCTCTTAGCTAGGGAGGTATTTAACCATGATGTTCCCTTCTGGTCTTCATAGCCTTGCTCGCTATGCCACGATCTTCTCGTCATGTTTACACAAACCATGTTATTGGTAGCATCATTATGTCACACATGACTACACCCATGTGGACCCGTCAATCTCGTCTAGGGGCCACAAATCACTAAAGAACATTAGAGCTACACCTTGTAGTGTGTGTCACCATCATCATCATGGGATACACCTGCATGATGTGCTCACCCATGTTGTGAGTATCATCATTACTGTAATCACTATCCATCCATATCACATGGCATGGGCAAGACCTACATGGTCTTGCAGACTGGTAGCATCACCAGATCTACACAGGCTATTTTATGATCATTGATATCATATTATGAGCAACACCATCACAACCATACAGGTTCTCGACTACGCCACTAGCGTACTAGACTGTCTCACCGGTGTAGCAACAACTCGACATACTAGACCATCTCACTGGAGTAGCCTACAACTCGACATAAAGCCTATAACCCGACACAAGGCCTACAACTTGGCATGAAGCCTACAACTCGACATGAAGTCTACAACTTCGCACAAGGCCTACAAGATCCTTCTTCTCAAATTTTGCCATCAACTCACTCTAACAGAGAGAATCCTCGAACCACACTTCCATCTGTTGCATGCCCCCATGCATCCTGCAAAGTGTCACGAAACCTTGCTACTTCCTGATCACTGACTACCTCTTAAGTTTGACTCCCTCTTAGTCCTTTCAAGTCTTGCTTTTTGTGGTAACCTTCCTGGAATACATAGGATAACCTGATATGCAAATCTGGAGCCTGGCTATTGTTCTGCTTGAGTTGCTTTTCTTCAGAGTCAAGTATTCTTTCCAACCTGGAGAGTGTGTTGTTCCTCTTAATGTATTAGATCTGAGATCTTTCTGGCTCTACGATTGCTTCTTGGACAAATATCCCTTCTCTTTCCAAATATTTAGATCTGTAGTAGTTGCTTTTTATTGTTTCTCCTACTCCACATTCATGTGTTTGGAATCTCAAAAAATCAAACTCTGCATCCTTTGACGCTTACTCTTCAGTCTGTGGTTCCATAATTTTTCCCTTTATTCTTTGCAAGGATGATGTCAATCCTTGTCTTCCATGCTCTACGAAGAGACCATGCTTCTGTTGCGCCACTATGATATTATGGAGGCAGTCATAATTATCTTTGACTTTGACCTTGACCAGTCATTTGACTTTGACCAATCAAACGTTGACTTTGCCCCAAAAATTCAACTTTGACATTTTTTTATGGCTAAGGGAAACATGAGATGCGTTGGGTTAGGGCTCACTAGGATATCCAATAATTATGCCAAACGCTTCATTTAAAATGCCCGAACAATCATGTCATGGTTTGTTGTTGCTGCAGGATCAGAAAACCTAGTTGCAACTGCAATTGTGCCATAATGAGATTGACATAGAGCTGCAGATCTACCTTCCAGTGGTTAGACTGTTCTGAAGGTGGTGTGGGCCCATAACATGTTAGAATATTGTGCTCATTTACCATAGACAATGTTGCACCATTGTCACCCAACCATAGGCACAAATCCACCCCCGAGCACCTTAACCTTTGTTAGATAAAATGATTATGGGAAGCCACACTAGAACCAACAGATAAACCAAGAGAGTGCACCTTCTCCAAGGTAGCACACAAGTAAGAGTACCAAAAAGGTTGAACAAGAGTGTGTTGCACCACTGCAACTATTGTTACTCCTCTTCCAGACTTGCACACTACTTTTGTTGCTACTGCACTTCTAAGATATGTGCACCAACTGAGTAAGTGTGTGTTTTTCCAAATGAGTTAAAGTGCCTTCTATTTATACTAATATAACTAGGTGAACATGGGTCTCTTCAAGCATGGTCAACCTGTCTTTTTCTGCATATAATACTTCAATATTACTTATTCTGCTGAGTTGATGTGTCTATCAGGGTTTTCACACATCTGTTTAGGTTTTCTCTTGCTTCCATAATATTATATTCTAGTCAAAGGTTTATCCATGGAGGTTAATACCTCCCGCAACCACCAAAACATCAACACCCCCTCTCCAACCTTCTCCCCTTCAAGAGGAATCAAGCAAGGTGACCCCCTCTCCCCTTTTCTCTTTAGCCTAATGGCAGAAGGGCTAGGGCGCTCAATCAAGGCAACAACAGACCAAGGCCATTGAAAAGGACTCAAACTTCGTGGAGAAGAGAAACCAACAACCCACCAACATTTCATTGACGACACCATGCCATGGAAACTCCCACAGTTCGAGAAGTTCAACACATCAAGTAGGTTCTGAATGACTTCATGGAAGCTTCAAGAATGTCGATAAACCAAGGTAAAACTCAACTCTTCTTTTTCAATGGGTCTTCTTATATCCAAGCTCACCTTACAAGAATCTTAGGGTACCAAAGAAGCTCGCTTCCATCCAAATACCTAGGTCTTCCTCTGGTGGAGAACTCTTTAAAGCAAACATCATGGAAGGATCTTCTCTCTCGGATGGCCAAAAAGTTGGATAACGAGTCTTTTTGCAGTCTCAACTTGGTTGGCAGACTAGTCCTTGTCAGATTTGTTTTGCAAGCAATGCCTATGTACCTCTTCTTCGTCCTAGCAACCCCCAAGTACATTTTGAAAGCGACCAAGAACATGCACAAAACATTCCTTTGGGGAGGAACCAAAGAATGAAAGAAATGGGCCATAGTATCATGGGCCATTGTTTGTCTACCAAATCTAGCAAGAGGTCTAGGACCACGCAACCTAGAGGTTCTTGGAAATGTTTTGGGGGGCAAATTTTTGTGGCGATGGTTAAAAATCCAACAATCTCTTTAGGCATACCTTTGGAAACAAAAATATGCCAGAGATGAGCCAAAAAACCAAGTAATTAGAATGCATAGTGCTCCCACTGGCTCCAACATTTGGAATATAGCTTGGCAAAATCGAACCCTGGTTCAATGATCTAAAAATGAAGAAGACTTGAAAAACTTGAATAATTATTGCAAGTAAAATGTTATGTGTTTAAAGCAAACGGATCAATTTGCGACACATAATTAAGGATTACTTATGCAAAATACACATGGACAACAACATAAAACAATGAACATCAGCACATAAACACAACAACTTGATAAAGGAGTTCACCCCTCTCCGGGCTACATCTCCTGGTCCAGCTTCCAATGGATCATTATTATTAAATTGCTCAAAGTGCTCAAAAACATGCCTTACAATGCTCAAAATGACAAACCGACTGCTCCAATGGCTTCCTAGCGTCCCAAAACCCCTATCTGGGCTCTTTCGGCACCTCAATTGGTCGAAAAATGAAGAAGCTAGCCTCCTTGAAGTCTCCCTCTTCAACTTTGTTGTCTCCGGTTCTACAAATCGCACCCTTTTCTTAGCAAACCTGGCTCACACGCTTATTTAAGCGGAAAAACTCAGTCCTGTACGCAACCGCGCACTGGTACAAACCGTAGGACGGTTAAGGGCGCTCCATTCCCTAACCGCCTAGGCATCTGGGCACATGGCGCATGGAACCACAGGCTGGGCGTAAAAATGGTTTAACTGTTTGAACCGTGCAAACGGTATAACTCCCGTGCAAATGTATAACCGCGCGTACACATTGTAATATGGTCACATGTTACGGTTTAATTCGCGCGATACAATATATATATAACACAATACAATGCATAAACCGCACGCATATACATACACGACTATACATATGATTTATGTTATGGCATAAACTATGGTTCAATTGTTATATATATATACACCCCGCGCACATATGTTATATAACATATGGTTATATGTGTTGTGCAATGGAACCATGGGTCGGGGCTTAGCCCCGGCCCGCCCCCTTTTCGTTCAAAGCTTACGACCAAACTTAAATATAATGTTTCCCGCCTTCCTAACAAGGGACAAGTGGAGGTAAGTTGGCTAGTGGAGTTTCATGAGAGCTTTATATAGTGGGAGAGGTCCGGGGGTCGAACCCCGCGGACTCCCCATATCATTTTATATATATACAACCATATAAACCAGTCATATAGTGACACGTGGCGCCAATGGGTTGGGCCACGTGTCAGCACATTATTGGATACAAATGACATGTGCCATCACCTGATTGGAAAACCACCAACCAATAAAAATGCACCACATCATCCAACTGCCATGTCATCATGATGGTACGGCCTTTCCATGTCACCGTACGGACTGTACGGACAGGTACAGTCAGCATCCCAAAATTTTCCCTGTTTGGCTTGGCAGACAGATCGCGATAACTCCTCCATACGGACTCCGTTTGCGAAAGTAAATATACCACCGGAATCAGGAAGATGAGACGGACGCAATGGCACTGTTTTCGTCGCATTCCGAGCACTTTTAAAATTGAGCAAAATTTGATCCCCTGATCATTCAACAAACTATTTTTAGGAGATTTGCCACAGACATGAAACCCTCTTCTGGGAAGGTGCATGGCAAAAACAACCAAAATGGACAGTTGACTAAGAGCACCTTCTTAACAAAAAAACTTCCATGACCAGTCAAAACAAATCGGTTGTATCATATTACTAGCTTCCACGTGAGGAACACCACCAATGGTGCCACTGGTTACCCAAAGAATAGTGGATAGGCATGTCGAAACAATATACCTTAAATAGTTTCTGGAAGGAGTTGAGCACTAAGAAAATCAAGATCCACAATCAACATGACAAACTCTGATGGGGTAGCTCCACAAGAGGCTCCTTCACAGTCAAAGAGGCCTATTATACAGCTGCGAGACACTAAAATCATCCCAAGATGGAAATTTGGGAACGCATATCAAAGCATAATCTATGGCTAAAAGTCTCTAGCTTTCTCTGGATGCTAGCGCATAAAAAAAAAAAACTCTAACCTGGGAAAACCTCCTCCACAAAGGCTTCTCCAGACCCTCAAGATGCCCTCATTTCTAAAACCAAGCTAAGTCTATTGAACATTTATTCAACTCCTGCGTCTTCACCTGAAAGCTTTGGGAAAGAAGTGAACTACTCTTTCGTAGATCAGGGCGTAATAGGAAGAACATACAAGACACAATTGCAAACTGGACTCAATCCATCACCCAAAATACCATAGTCGACCGGGTCTAGAAACTCCTCCTAGGCTTCGTGTTATGGGAAACTTGGAAAGAGAGAAACAAAAGAATCTTCAAAGCAGAGTGCACTCCCGCAAATGAGATCTGGAACAGAATAACCAACACCATTCAAGAAACCATCTATACCCAACCCTGGAAAGATCATGATTGCAATAGCAATCAACATGAACATAACATCCTACTCACTTTGAGCTTGGATCCTAGCCATGTGCCCTCCCCTGGGACTCCGAGTTTCGCTCCTCTCAGGGCATCTACAAGTTGGTTTCCCCCTCCTCCTGGCTTCATAAAATTAAACTTTGATAGAGCATCAAAAGGCAACCTGGGCACCACTGGTTATAGAAGGGTATTTGGGAACAAATAAGGTCTCATTCTTAGAACCTAAGTAGAGATGGGAATCAATACCAATAATGTCACAGAGCTACTAGCCTTGGAGGAAAGATTAGCAATTGCTAGAGCATAGCACTTTACCAAAATGGTGGTAGAGGGAGACTCCCAACTCATCATACATTTGGTAAAGTGTATCCAATAGGGCTCCCCACTCTCCAAGATATCTACCAGTCGGTGCCTAGAAACTTCCTTAGAGTGCATCTCAATGCTCATTGGCCAAATACTGGTGCTCATCCTAGCTCATGTCAGATAGTCAGCTAATAAATGGGCAGATAGATTGACAAATGAGGGCATCCAAAGCAGTTGGGACATGTGGGACCCCACCAAGAATGTCAGTCTAAGAACAATCTGCTCTATCCTAGAATGAAAGGACTGTTGGCCCCTGGATAGGGTGTTTGGGAAGCGAGTCCCATCAGGACCACACCCTGAGGATAGTGAGGCAAATACATAGGTGGGGATGCACTCTCCAAGTGTCCTCCTACATGCATTAGATGAAAACCAACTCACATCACTTGACGTTGGTTTTAATGCAACTAACCACTCAATACCTCACCTCGATCCTCAACCCCCCCAACGAGTTTAACCCCAACAATATGAGAACACTAAGGCTAAAGCACAAACATAGAAGCTTCACGACATCAATGGCATACCAGAGTGCCATGGTAATGACAAAAAATTAGAAAGAGAGCTTACGAAGGACCTCAAAGCTAGTCAGAACCACTGGAGGAAAACATTTCGCTCCCTTTCACATAATCTTAGCTGAAAAGCAGAGACGAGAACTCGATACACGATGGCTCCTCGACATGGATACTCGTGGGGATACATAAGAGGAGGTGGAGCTCTAACAAAGACATTGAAACACTAGGTGGAAGGAGAAACTCCCATAACTCAGGTGCAAAGGGATGTGTACGCTGCTGCGACTAACTTCTGAGCTACCACCCTGCCTCGGTTTTGGACTCATCTAGAAGAGGTGGAAGCCAAAATTTGGCTAGAGTGTACCTTGACCACATACCAAGAGGTGGAGGAGGCCACCAACAATTGGGTGTCGGACGTCGGTAGCATCAAAGCAAAGGAAACAAAATATTGGAAGATGATCGAGTTATACTGACACATCAAAACTTTGTTGGGTTAGAGGTTGCAAACGAGGGAGGACACCCATAATACCATTCAATTGCAACTTGACGGCCTCCATTTGCTTCTTAGGGGAGCTCTATCTCACCTTCCTTCTTCCAGCGCCATCATGATAGCACCCGCCTTAAAGAGCACAACATAATCAATTCTTGAGTTGCCTCAAGACTCGATTGCCAACCCACTGGCTCAATAATCTAAAGGTACCAACTTTTTAAAGTTTTTGAATGATAATCCTAAGTAGTTTTTACAACATAGCTTCCTCCAAGCTTCAATCTTTTCTCTACAGTGTTTTTCTAGCTAGACAGGCTTTACTTAAGGATCTATTACAGACTATATGGACAAATGGATTATTTCTTTGTTGTTGGTCGGGTTTCCCAATCGGCATGCCAATAACAAAGCTTTTTTGGTATATATTTTATAATGACAAACTAATATAATTTGATCAGTGTGCTTGCAAAAAAAAACTAGATTTTTAGCATGAATTTGCATACAACAAATTGGCAACTTTTAATCTTAGTGCATACTTTTTTTAAAATAATTTATACACCGTAAAATATCATCATAATCTTATTATTCTTGGTTCATGATGTTGAAAGTTACCTCGACCTACTTGTCAGCAATATAATTGAAAACAAGTTCGATATTTTCAAATGATGATGCATGGTACATTGTAATTTAGGTAAAGTTTTGCAGTTTTTAGAATAGCTTTGAATATTGTATATTTTTTTGTAGTTTCATGCCATTTTTCTACAATAAGAACTAATTAATCTCATAATCTATAAAAGGTCATTGATTGGCCTATCATTTGTAGAAGCCAATTAATGAATTCAAATTCTCCTATCTGAAATTGATTTCCATGAGGCTACAAATGCAATGCAAGGTCTCTGCTTGAAAAGGGGAGGAATCTAGTTTGCAATCAAAAGACATTCATAATCCAACTTAGTCCTCATCAAGGTGAAGTCCATGGCCTTTGGAGAAAAGGCTTAAGGACTAGCTGGCAAGCAATGTTGCACAATTGGGACATAATTGGTAAAGCAACTCCCATCTCAATGGCCGAAGCCTCTCCTTCAAGGTCACCAATACTATATTTTATCAGTATATTTTTAACTGGGATTGCTTTGTGTTTCCAATCTTTGCAGCCTCATTTTATATGTGGAGACTTGTGGAGATCTCCATATTGTGAAAAAGGCTCGTACCGGGAAAGAGGTATGGACTAAACAAGACGAGGGCCATCTTATCCTTCATATTCGAGGGCATAACAAAGGGTATCAAGGTTTGCTTTCTTATGTATCAATTTCTCGATTTCTTGGTAGTCAATTGTTTGAACTCCTATTGAAGAAATTGGAAAGAGCATAAAATAAAAGCATATCAATCTAAAGAAGAAAAACATGAATGTAAAAGCAAAGAAGATAAACATGAATGTTAAAAAAAAGAAGCAATGTGAGAATGAAATAAGCACACATAAATGGGGTTAGAAGGAAAACAATAACTCCGAAACTTACTCTCCAATAAAAAAGTTGTTTGCAACATTGTCCCTCTTTTATCTCATTAGTTCCTCAGTTAAAATTGTGAGAAAAGTTTTCTCTGTTGGGGTTTTTCCTATCATCGGTAGCTTTCCATGTGTTAAATTGTGAGTTCCTAGATAATCACAAAGTCTGCAATCACCTTCTTATGAGTTTTCATCCTTATCTACTAATGAGGTTTTGTCATTATCCACTAATGAGTTGTTAGTGAGATTTAAATCTAGAGGTGGTCAAATACATGTATTATAAATTGATATCATGAGATGAATACATGTGTTGAGAATGGCTTAAGGTCTTTTTCCGCCAAGTTCTTGTGTTTTGCTTGTGTTCTATTTCTTAACACGATATCATAGCTCTTTATAGTCTTAATAGCACTATGGTAGTTTTTTCATAGAAAGTTTACAATTTGAAAGTTGGCGAAGGAAGAGTTGTTTAATATTAAGAGCCTCACAACACTTCTCTCTCCATGATAGTAATACATGGGAATGCAAGAGAAACACATGAATTTTGATCATAGGCAAGTGATCCACTGTGATTGGAAAGTGGTTTAATTTGCTAAACATATCTGCAAGTCTTTGCCAATATAAATTTGCAATCATTAAGTTTGGGAAGTTTCTGCTTTAATTTTATAAATCCAAGCAAGCATATGTCTATAGGTTCATGATTATTGAATCTATTTGGTGTTGCATGGAATATGGCGGAAAATTGTGGTTCCATCATCTATCTTTAAAATGCCAAATGCAAATTGTTGTAATCAAGGAGGTCTATCCCATGATCCGTTTTTAAATCAGTGTCCAACTCAAGGTTTGGCCCAAGTCTAGCTTGAGCAGGATTGACAGAGTCTTAGAGAAGTGAATAGAGTGCTAGGATTCTTGCGCAAGAGCTACCGTGTCATGAATTTCTCTCTTGTATAGGAAACCAAACTGCTCCTTGGATATGATTTCATTGAGGATAGGTTTAAGCATGTTCGCCAATATTTTTGAGATCAAATTGTAAAATACATTACAACATGAGATAGGGCAAAAGTCCTTGATGGAAGCGACTTCTTTCTTCTTGGGAATAAGTGCTAAGAAAGTGGAGTTCAACAACTCCAAAACCTTCCCACTCCTCTTAGATTCACTTACTACCTTCAAGAGGTCCTCCTTAACCAGGTCGAAAAAACAATATAAAATTCAATTGATAAACCATTCGGGCTATGGCTCTTGCCACGCTTCAAGGAAAAGAGAGTCTCTTCAAGCTCTAGTTCATATATTTTTGCATCCAGAGAAGTGTTCATATCTTCATTTATAGACCTAGGAAAAATCTTGAGCACCTCAAGCATTTCCTCGATGGGGCAACTTGATGGTTCTTTAAATAAAGCATTGAAATGAGTCCTGACAACCTTCTTCTTTTCTTCAAAGGACCAAGCTAGACCCCCGTCTTGACTTGAGATCTCCCAAATCGAGTTACGGTTTTTATGAAAGTTGGCATAATTGTGAAAAAAATGGTAATGTTGTTCCCTTCAACAATCCAGCCTGCACAACTTTTTAACCTCTAAGTGGCTTCCTCCTTGGCTAGTAGATCTTGTCTAAGGGCAAGCATAGACTTCAAAGAATATGCCTCCTCAATGGAGAAGATACCATAGCTGTTAGAAATGAAAAGGGGGTCTAGCTTCGACTCCACCTCCTTGAGCACAACTTAGGAACGTTTATTAAATTCCAAAACCCACTCTTTCGTCACCTTTTTCACCTTAATAATTTTTTTGTGGAATTATTGAATGTAAGGTGCTCTGACGCCGTCATGGAGATGGGTCTAGGTAGAAGGGATAAGACTTCTATAGTCTTCCTTCTGTAACCACAAGTGGTTGAATTTAAGAGGTTCTCGCGGTTTACGATAAAAAGGTTCCAACTTCAAGAGAATGGGAATGTGATCAGAGCTACCTCTAGTTCCAATCCAATATTTAACGCACCATGGCCCACCTAGAAGGGATTACAAGATCAAGAATCTATCCAATATTTTAGAGACTCCTTCCTCCCCTTTCCTTCCATTCCTCCACGTCGACACTATCTTAGGCGACTTGAGATTGATTAGGTGATTAGCTTCCGAGAGGCGAGAGAAAAACTCTTCCGAGGGTTCCTTGCGAGGATGTAAACTCCAAACTTCCTTGAGAGACAGAGTGAAGTTGAGGTCACCCCCTAGGATAATGTTATTGCCAGAGAGGTTTCCCGAGGAGGATATCTCTTTTCATAATGACTTCTTATCATCATAAGGGCCATAGAGATTGATAATCTGAAAAGAAGGGCCCAAGTCGCAAGTTTCCAATTCCACCTTAATTCCAGAATTCATAATCCAAGAAGAAAGGAGTTTGAATTTAGAATTCCAGAACGTCACTAGACCCCTAGAGAGGCCTTCCAAGTCTACAGAGCAGAAAGTCCAATCCTTCAACAAAGGGGAGAGAGTGTCAATGGCCTTGGAGCCTTCACACATGGTTTCTTGAAGAAAAATTACATTAGGATTGCACGACTTAACCAGTCGCTTGAGGGCTAGTAGTTTGGAGGCACCCTAGACCCCATGATCATTAAAAGATAAAATGATCATGGCTTCACCTTTGAGCAAGATTTTCCTGCTCTAAAGGCCCACATAATAGTTGCTTGTTTTCCACTTTGAATGTCCTTTTTGGCTTGAAGTTGAGCTAGAGAAAGATGCAACTTTCGAGCCACTTGGGATCTTGCCACCTTATCTACAACTAAACCCCCACTAATTGCATCCTCTTTAGGAATTTGGCGGGAGCGCAAGAGATAGGCAAAAAAACGGGAGGGGCTCGAATGATTAAAGGTCCTTGAAGATTTTGTGTCCTCTAATGTACTCAAATACTCCTTCATAGGGGCGATGATCGTAACAATGTCGAGGGGACTAAGGTGAGGGGAGAGGACTCAACAATTACATCCTCATGCATCGTTCGGGTCGACGATGTACCAATTGACTCAAGGCTTTGGTAGGGAAAAAGAGATTGGTCTGGAGAGGGAGGGAAGAGAGATAAGAGAGGATCGAGAGTAGGAGGAGAAAAACCCTTGGAGGAATCCACAAGAACTAAAGGAGGAGGAGGAGAACAAATACACTTACCCAGAGAAGATGCCTCCAAAGTTGGAATCAAATTTGGGCCCTCGACCACGATCTTCTTTTCTGAAGGAATAATCTTCAACGGGCTCTCCTTGAGACTCCTACTCCCTTCACCCCACAAGAGGGGAAACCACCTTGGGTTTCCAAACTTTTTTGGGAGGAAACCTCTGCCTTAATTGCAAAGGAAATTTATCCACAATGTGTCCGACCTAACGACATTAATAACATCTAAATCTAGTATTCAATCTTCTATATCCGCAAGCAACTTTCCAAGACCAACTAAATTTCTTCAAGCCGACCCTTATTCAGGTCAACCTCCACCTGCATGCGAGCCCATCTTCGGTCCACTTTAGTGTTCCAACCTGATGAACCTCACTTTGCCATCATAATTTTACACAGTCTCAGATTGCAAGAATATACACAACAAAATTCAAATAGTCTCAAGAATTATTGGGGTTCTTTCTATCTTTCTCTCAACTCAAGGGCTTGAGCAACATTAATTGAAGATCAATGACACCCAAGGTTACAGAGGTCCTCCACTACCTTAATCAATGATTAATGTACCATCAAATCTATACATCCATGAGTGAATGTCTTGACATGGACATCGAAGTTAAGAATAATTAATATACGATTTATCCTCACAATGGATTGATGTGATGGTTTAAGAGAGACATCATCCCTTCACTTAACATTATAATCATAAATGTTTTCTAATCCCCCTCTTAATAAATATAAAGATCTCTTACGACAAAGAGGTTAAGATATCCAAAAGAAAATGACCTAATTAAATTTAAATGTCCAAAAAGAAATGACCTAGTTTAGTAACCAATCTATGATTTGATTAATAAATCTTATTACATGCCCAAACTTACACTTGTCAAAACAATCCCTAATTTGAAAAATCCATGCAACTTTACTCCTCATTCCCTTCCCTACAAGGAGAATGAAGAAATTCTTCCTTTAAAATGTTCAATGATAAAACTTTAAACAATCCTTAGTTTGAAGAACCCGTACAACTTTACTCCTCGTTGCATTTCCAATAAGAAGAGATATTCTTCTTTTAAAATTCTCGAAAATAAATTTTTTAGAACCCCTTTTTAAAGCTTTGCTTACTCCCATTTAAAAAAAAAAAAAAACACTTTATCCAGAATAAAACATCATAAAAATGTCCGTGCTAATCCCCCTCTCCACCCAAAAACACCCCTTTCGCGTGCCACGTCAAAGCACCCGTTAAAGATTCCATCGAAATGAAAATTAAAGCTTAACGTTAGGAAGGGGTTTCTCCCAACTTCCTTGTCTAACCTCTCTCCGTTAATTGAGAATTCTTAAATTGTTCCAATTATAATATTGGCGCCAATATATTTTCCAAGCTTAAAAACAAATAAATCAACCATAAGCGCCCTATAAATTGGTGGGTAATCTCTGTTACAGGTGATTGGTGGGTAATCACATTATTACAGGTGCGCACTGTGCGGGGATTCCGACTTTGTGTTTTCTCGTGGTGATTTTTTTTTTCTGTAATTTTACCGACTTTCATTGTCATTGTCGATTTGTCCACAGAATCCCCACAGGTAGAGGCCCAGAACAGGCAAAATCGCAAAAAAAACAGTTTCCCGCACGAAATCCTGCCGGAGTCGAAGCTGTCCTGTCCAATGTCAGTATTTTTCTCCCCAATTTTTTTTCCATTCTGCTTCGGTGTTTTGTAGAAAATATGGCTGTTCATTCTCTGCTGTTAATTCCATAAATTTAGGGTTCACATAAAAGGATAAAAGTTGGCGGTTAATGCAATGGGTTGTTCTTTCTCTTTCCGATTTTATTGAGTTCTTTCCTGTAAAACCAGCCCTCATTTGTTCGAATGTTGCAATGGGATCCCGGATATTCTTATCACGTTGAGTGGCTCTATCTTAGCGAGGTTCTTTTTTCGTTAACACAATTGTGGTTCTTAGTGCAGATCGTGACTCTTCGGTACCAGACTCCCGAACTGCTGTTGGTGGCTACTCATTTCTTTCTACCTGTTCCAATCTGGTCTGTTGGGTGCATATTCGTAAGTTTTTTCTCACCTTTATTTTCGAGTTTCAATTGTCAATTAATCTATTCCATGCCCACCTTTATGTCTTGAATTTTTCTTTCAGCATTCTGTTTCATTTCTGTTACACTTCGGATTTTTGTACATCCAACGGTCACTGTACTCTTTTGTTGGTTCAAGAGATCCAGATCCTTTCTCTCACATTTGCTAACTTCGAACTCTTTAGTTCTCGAAAAGCATCGAGACTCTTCAAAAGTTCGAACTTTCCTTGTCCACCGATGCACTAGTAGATGGGCTTTATGTAGAATTTTATTCTTTTGGTAATAGTTGGAACAAATTGATTCAGCGTGAAATTCCTTGTGGCAGGTATTTGGGTTGAGAAACTTACACTCAAGTTCTTCTCTTATGGAGGGAGACAAGAGGGAGGATGTTGAGGATCAACATAGAGAGTTTACAGAGGATGAAATGAATGGAAAAGTGGCACAATCAGAAACATCTACGAGTTCAGTGCTAGACTTAGCATTCGAGCAATCTTCAAGGCAACCTTTCACTGCCCTTAGTCAAGAAGATTCGGACTTGGCCCTTGCGCGGGCTTTGCAAGAACAGGTCTTCTTCGTGAAATTTTATTTTTCCCCTTGTTTCATAGCATGCTATTATTCTGTTAGCCTTTTTGCTGCATTCACTGGGTCGTACATGTTATGTTATTAGAGCATACCTTATCTTGAAATACTTGGAAGTTGGGACACTAGTAAGGTTTTGATAGTGTTGTGTGCGCTTAGATCCCAATTTATAACTTATTTCTTAATCTTGATTGTTTTTTCCCTTCCTTTGGTTAGGCCCAAGTAGAATTACCCTTTACCGTGTGGATGATGAATACAGTCAACCATAGGTAGATATCCATTCAATCATGGTTAAAGGTTTCAATTGAATAAGTATGTACTGTTTTCTTTAGCTAGGTTTCCTAATGACTAACATGGATCAATTCTTGTCCATAATGCATTCTAACTATTATGAGGTAGTTTTTAACTATGACACATAACGCTCACAACTTTGTGAGGCAGTTTTAACTATGGCACATAATACTCACAACTTTTCCTCACAACCACCAGAGCTACACCCAGTTGATGTATTCTTCCATTATATTACCAACCAGTACAACATTTTTACTCGCTTATGAGTACATTTTCATGGAGATGTATTCCATTCTTTGGAAATTGTAAGTGCATTTCAACCCGGGTGTCAAGTGTCACCAACCCTTCGTTCTTTACAATATTGTTGTTATTATTCTTATTATCGGTGCATGATATAGTGTGGTGTCCATTGTTACAATATTGTTGTTATTATTCTTATTATCGTTGCGTGATATAGTGTGGTGTCCATTTTGGTTACAGGGAAATTGCACACCTTGAGAAAGTTGCCCAGTTTTGTAACAACTCGACTTTCTTGTAGTGTCTTGTCAATACTGACAGAAGATGTACTGTTTATTTAAAACCTTGAAATTATTACATACCTTGTTGGAAGGGGAGGATCCTTTGGTTTAGTAGTAAATGTTTGCAATTTCCTCCATTTAGGAGGAGATGATGAGACATGCATAAGTTTAGGATACTCTTTGAGATATATTATCTATTAGTAGATTAGTTACTTTTGGTATTGGCATGTGAGAAACTTACTTTTTTATGCATGTTAAGGATTTTTTTTCTTTCGAATACTCTATACACCAGAGGGCATGCCAGTTTTCGTCTTGGGTACCAAACCATAGATCATATCTTTAGACTTTGAGCCATTATTGAGGAGGCACATCATCACTCTTTGAAAGTATTATACTGCTTTGCGGACTTTCATAAGATGTTTGAGTTTGTCTTGAGAGAGGTGTTACCACTCAAACTCTCCTTACAGGAAAAAGGTCTTAACCTTATTGGAAGAGCCTAGGGGGCAATATCAAGCAAACCACCTACTGTCACTTTTGTGGCCTTCCTCCACTCTTCAGACTAAGAAAGCCTAGCCTAGGGGGGAAACCCTATGGCCAATCTAAGCTAAATCGTTTGGTATAGGATGAGAAGGTCTTAGCTTAAATTGACAACACTTAATCAGATCAACTCACTACAACCCAAATATCAAGGAAAATGTGATAAGGACTCTCCCTTTGAAGACCTAGTTCACATAATGCTCATGATTGCTAGTCCGAGATGCCCAACAAATATTGGCACATGTTGAAGAAATATGAGCATATTATGATAGGTGATTCAAGCCCAACTAGAACCCAAGAGTTTTATTTAACCATGTGAAATGTGAATGCCACAAAGTTGGTGATATCTGAGCCAAATTTAGAGAATGAATGCTAGTGTTGAAATTTGTGTTTGTAGTGATAAAGGACGTGGAAGTAATGCTGTACATGAGATCATTCATAAACCATCCACCATATAATCACACACGATTCAATTTGCTTGTACTTGTGGACAAATTTAGGCTTGCAAGGAAGCAGGAATCCAAATTTAAAGTTACCTTCAGCCCATAAGTGTAAGAGATATTTCACAAGCATGAGTGAAATGCTTAACAAATGCGTGAAGATATGTGAACCATAGAAGCATCAACATATGAACCATAAATTACTTAAACTTCAAAATGAACTTGTTCAGAGCAGCGAAAATGTAAAGTTCAGATTTAAGACCAGCAAGAATAAGATCTAATTCATCCACCATAAGACAATAATTTTAACATGCTCGGATGTGAATTCTGTTTTGCTGCTGTTATGTCTTGTAAAGTAGATGTATTTTAGCCCAAGAGATATTAAAATAAGCCCCTCTAACAACCAATCTTAAACTTAAGATAACAGTTCATTCTACGAGTCAATTTGTCATCAAAATAAGAGTGAATGTTGTTCAGATTGACCTAAAACTGCGTGCATCCCAGACCTGTAAATTTTACTGCTGCAAATGTCGTGATATCAAACATTGGTGAGATATTGAGACTGTTTTCAGATAAGCATTCTTAAAAATGGTTATATATCAGTGCTTAAACTAGACTGCAGTCCATAAACCAAGTAATATCAGTGGAAAGTAAATACCCAGGAGGCAAATGCTTAAGTATTCAAACTGTTCAATGTACCAACACCAATTTTACCAAGATCTCAAGGACTCAGTATACACCATTTAAATGCACCAGTAAAGAGTTATCAAGCCTTAGAATGTTTTTAAGATTTGTGATCCAAAAAAATTGTGTGCTAGGATGTGTATCCAAAAGTTAATCACATGCATGAAGTTACCATTCCAAGATGTACATTAAAATTTCTGAGTTAAGGTGTTAGGACAGTCAAGAACCAGAGCTAAAAGCCAAGTCGTCTGAGTTTAAAACCAAGTTGCTCCTCAACTAGCATTGACTTGTTTTCCAAGAGAATTAGAAGCATAAACAAATTAAAACGCTGCAGGAATATGATAAGCTATGCCAAATCGTTGACCATGGAAATAAACTTAAATAATATTGTATCACTACCAATTTTAAGCATGCATCAGATTTCCATTTGGCTAGTGAGTTGTGTGATTTAGTGAGTATAGGTGCAAGAATGAGTTAAATTACACCCTAAAACCAGATCGACTTGCTGAAATAAACAATAGAAAGAGGTCGACCTACAATTCAAGGCTCAAGAAATGAAAGAAGTTCAATCTCGAGTGAAAGCAAACTAATTCTGAATATGAGAAATATCTTACACACAAATAGCAAGAAGTTATTCTACTTTACTTCCAAACATTGAGAGTGAAGGAGGTGCCTTCCTTATATAGAGAAGGAGCCCTTCAAATTTCGATACCATACAATGAAAACCATAAGCTATAGTGATACAAAGTGCTCATACCATGTGCTAAGATAAAACCATGAGCTCAATACCATGTTCCCAAGTGAAACCATGGGACAATACCATTGGAAGTTGTAACAAACCCTTCAAAAGTGGGGTGCCCTCCTTAAAGTGAGCAATTACTAACTAGTTTTCATACATGTGGTCCATGAAGGCAAAGAGACACGTGTGCCCTCCTTGGAATGAGTTAACAATCCTTCTAGAAGCATGTGCAAGGTCAAAGGAGGCCCAAGAACAAGGGTGCCCCCATAACTAAGCTGAACAAACAAGGAATGAGTCATGCACACATGTGAAATGAGTGGATAAAGTGGTCGCCTCTTCTAGATGCTTCTAGAAGCACACGTTTGAATACATGAGAGAGAAAGTGCACCTTCTAGAATAATTCTTCATACATGCCAAGTGAATTCACTTCTAAGTGGTTCATACATGCTCCATATATTGACAAGTGCACACTATGTTGATGTGGACAACCTCTATGATGATGTGGCATTCTCGTCATCCTTCACTGCGTTGTCATGAATCTTAATGTGGTGATACGGATCCTAAGAAAAATGACACAGATCTTGATGTAGGTGGATATGGCCAAATTCAAATACATGGATCCCGATGTAGGTATATGGATCTTGAGGCATAGTTCATTGATCCCAATGTAGGGCACCGACCTATAATGATGAGTCAAGCTTCAACAAGTCATTAGGCAAAGCACATTAAGTAATTTGTCTAACAATCTCATAACATTAGTTAACTTTATAAATTTTCAACACCTTACCCTTATTATGTAAGTTTACAACTTGGTTAGAGATAGGTAAAAATGATGTTTAAGGTCTACAAACTGGTCCAACTAGCTTTTAGAAGCTAAGGATCTTCATTTTATACATTGCAAACCTTTAAGAGGGAGCCTTGCTTAGAATTACCACTTTGGTACTTTATCTATTATCCGCTTTTGCATTTTTTCTTTGATTTTCTTAGTCCCTTTCTTTAGATATATGTTTTTAGCATAGGACTTTAGGGGGTGGGCCTTTTTAATGAAGTGGCATAGCTCTAGCCTTATTAATTTTTTATTTTTATCATTTTTTGTTCTTTCCTCTAGCCTTTTTGGCTTTATTTGACTTAGGATTGCATTGATCTTCAATTTCTTCATTACACCTTGTTGGATGACATGTGATAAATGAAACATAAGCGGGGAATGTAAATTTTTATGAACAAAATGGTAGTGAAAAAGGAATAACGAAAAGTGTCAGGTATGGTTAGGATATGGAGTATGCTACTCAACTTAGATCACCAGTAGTACAATGTGGCCTAAGTCGTGACAACACTTATCTAAGAACAATTATGCCCCCCCCATGGTACAACGAGACAAAATAATAAAATTCTTTTAGTTAAGAGGTGTTATTAGTTCATACTCAATGTTCATTACTTTCATGACAAGGTTAGAAACCACACCACGTCTAAGCAAGAAATCCATACATGAAATCATAACACATGAACTGAAATAAAGATCATCGTGAAGTATCATCTGTAAGTGCACATATGATTTGAGATGTAAGACATAGGAGTTGATATACCATTGTAGAGCCATCTGAAAGAGCTAATATAATCGTTATGTATTAGATCGTTCGAAATAAACTAGAAGATTGGGTCTAGATCCGAAGAGATGCGCAAAATAACTCATCCAAGCAACATCATCACACCCAAATGAGTGTCTCGATATGTAGTTACCTTGAATGAGCAACAAGAGGGACTATTTGAGAGGTCGTGGGACATTGGCACGTTTTTGCACAATACATGGTCATTCAGATTTTATTAGGAGCACTATTGAGGTCAAGCAAGGATGCCCTCTTTGACTAACTTTATTTGGGATCTACATTGATGATCTCAAGTCTTTTCTTGAGGAGCATATCGAAGATGGTGATGTTTGCCTTCTTAATCATGTGCCGATTTTTGTTCTTTTTGTTGATGGTGTGATTCTCTTAGCCTTCTCACTTGAGGGGCTACAAAGATAGTTGGATTCCCTCTCTCAACATTGTGATCTTAGGCAATTGATAGTTAACCTTGAAAAGGCCAAGATAATGATTAGGATGAAGAGATTGGGGTCCCCGCAAGATACACTTACTTTGGGGTTTGGTTTGTGGGGCCTTACATTAGTGTGAGATAGTCTTCCAGCTATAGCTTAGGAAGGGATGTGGTTCCCTTTCCCTTTAAGAGATGTGCTGCTTTTAGAGTCACTTCCAAGACATCTTAACGAAGATGCACCTTTTAGACATGATCATGAGACCCATGACCCTTTATGGTTTTGAGGCTTGGTGACCCAACTTGCGTTTGGTTGGTTGGGATCAATGTAAGGAGTGCAGTTCATTATGCTATATCACATCATTTTTTGCAAGCCTACTTGAGTGCAATTTCCATGTGGGGTTTGAGGCACATCCCTTGTGCCTAGAGGCCATCTTTAGATTGGTCTCCTTCCTTCATAAACTTTTGACTCTTGTTGACTTGACATTGGCAAGGGCCAGATACCCATATCTTGCTCAGTGCTCCTTGAAGTTCCTTGCCTTTGTTAGGCTCTTTGGTTGTGGTCGATCTTGGTTCTTAGAAGCCTCTTGGTTGCTTCAGGCGATGGCGATCTCTCTTGGCTGCATTATCCCATTAAGGTATGCTTTACATGCACCGAGCCACCTACTGCTCTCTAAGTAGGAGCTAAACAAGGTTATCTGTGAGGATATCTATTGATTATGCATTTAGTTACTCGGACTTCACACCTCTAGAGGGCCTTCTATTGGGATTGCTTCATTGAGTTGCATGATGGCCTCATTATTTGACCCATGTTACACGTATACAAGTAGGCACTAGATGCATGCCCTTAGGATAGCCCTTGGCTAGTTTAGAGTGGGTTTGCATTGGCTTTGGGCCAAAAAAAATAATCCTCTTCCTCGTCCAGACAAGATCTGCCAAACTTTGTAGTGAACTTATACATGCAACAATGATGCAAATGGTGCAAATTCTTGGGATCTAGCAACTTTGATGCACAAAATATTTCAGTGGCCACATAGTCCTGGAAACCCATTTTTATTTTTTTCCAGTACACTTTGCTCATTTAAACGAAGAATAGCAAGCACACCTTCTTCCCACAAATGTGTTTTGTAGAATCTTGTTTTGGTGCATTAACATATCAGTTTGTTGATGTTATCTATTCTGTTCAAACAACATAAATTCATAAAACAAATAGTAGTAGAACTTAACAGGGGATATCAACATGGTGATTAGGGAAGATATCTATTGACATTCTATTTAGGTTACTCAGGCTCTCCCTTTCAACCTTTTGTCCCCAAACTAGCCTTCCATGCACAACATATTGCATGTGTTATTCATGGTCTTATTGTTTGTCCAGACTGGCTACGGCATTGTTTGTCATATGTTCTTATGAATGCCTCTTGGCCAATTGTCTATGTGTTTTCACTAGTTGCAAGTCGAGAGAAATCACCATTCCGGTGCAGTTTTGGTGTGGTTTTTCTCTCACAACCTTCAAGCCAGCTTCTCTCCTGTCAAACTTTATAGTGCTTCCATTCTTGACCCAACAATACACCACCTGATCTGGTTTTTTTCTTTCAGCTAGTCTATATTGATTGACTGGGAGTTTTGTCACCTTCCTCGCCTTCTTGTAGGGTCCCTTGCTATACCAATCGTAGGTTGAGTTCACACTCAAAGAATGTTGGACCTGACCTCTGCTTGAGAGAGTAATCTTCTTTCAAAGATATTACAATTGTGCTTTCCCCCTGCAGATTGATTTTGATTGAATGCGATCCATGTATGTTGATGGTGGAGGACAGGCTATTCAGAATTGCAATAAGGGAATTGATCTCCTCATTAAGGTGGCTACTATTAATTCTCGTTTTTGAAAAGACCTCTTTTCCTATGGTTATGGATAGGGGTTTTTAGAATATGAGGAGCCCTGATGGATCTTAGGATTTGTAACCTGCTAATGCTTCCCCTAACTAGGCCTCCCATCCTTTATGTTCAAAGATTTCTTTATTGAGCTCTTGAGATTTCCTTACTCTTCTCAACCACTCTGTTTTCCAACCAATCTTGTTTGATGTCATAGCGCAAGATATTTTTCCTTTTAGGTACCATTAGCCTCTTTGGTTTGTTAAGGAAATTTATTATCACTTTTGAATCCCCTTCTATTTCTTGATTGGGGATTCCATATTTTAATCGGATTTTTAATCCTCCAGCATGGCCTTAAATTTTTAATCATCAAGATTGTGCCTTCTTATTTCTAAAAACCCTGCCTGCCCCATCTGGTCCTGGTTTCCATTTTGCTGCTTCATCGAATTTTACCTTTACCCAGTCTTACCTTGGGGGTTCTCCACACCTGCTGGGTGCTATTATTGGCCCTCTTGGTCTGTCATTTAATGTAGGGTTAGTTGAGATTAACATAATTTCATTCCATTTCTAAAGGTGGTCTGTCTGAATTTTAATTGCTATTGTGTATAATGATGTAATGCAAAGAATTCAACATGACTCAGTCTAGTCAATTTTAGTTTAAAATTCTGATATTTCAGTGCAGATAGAATACTGCAATGCTTCCTCTATTTTTGTAAGAGATTCTTCTGCACATTTCTGTCTACAGTCTAAGGGTGTTCTTTTGACATTACTTTCAGTTTTTTGCATTTTCTCTTTTACGTTAAGAGGTCACATTGGCATTTTGCAATGTACTGTTGTTGACATGTTGATTTTTTCAGGAAATGGCGTATATGCTGCTTCGAAGGAATGCAGAATCTAGTGACTATGGGACTTCTGGAAGTGGCAATTATGATCACGAATATTATATAGATGATAGTGGTGAGAATGAAGATGAGGTTGATGCTAATGCCGATGACTTTGAAAGGGAAGCATTGGCTGATGATGACCATGAAGAGGTCGATGCCTCTTTATTTGAAAGTGATGAAGCATATGCCAGGGCACTTCAGGAAGCTGAAGATCGTTTATTGACAGCTCAAATGATGGCTTTGGCTGGCATTAATGACCGTAAGCCTCTACAGCTGTTGTGTTTTTTTTACTCAATTATATGGATTTTAGTTATGACTACCAAGTATAAATCTCTGTACATACTACACAATTCCAACTGCTGTTTCTGAATGTAAATTGTTGCAGGGGAAGAGGATGACAATGAAGACAATGATAGCACTTCACGGGTATGACCATCGTTTCATGTTTTACCCAGTGTGTTCTTTCTATTAGAGGATTGTAAATAATGTAAATGTTGATCCATATTGTTCTTTCCAAGCTGAGGTATTAGATTTAGGGTAAAATTGCAGAACAGTAGTCTCTTTTAAATTTCAATGATTAAAACAAATAGATCTGTTACTCAATCAGAGATAGGACACATTGAAAGTAGATCTATGAAGGACAGCAACAACTTCTGATCACATATGAACATAAAATCAGATCTAAAGATAGTATTCTGTTCTAATGTAGCAATGAACATAGATCTAAATCACTAAACACAGATTTCAGATCTAACAATTCTGTCCAATCATTTCACAATATATTTATATCTTTAGATCTACTCAATGCATGCTAGTTTAAACAGTTCTGAAGTAGAATCAACTCCAAATCTAAGAAAGATAAGTAAGGCACATACCTGGTACAACAACCTTACCTCTGAAGATAGCACAGTAACCACAATAGGTATAGATCCAGTTTAGTATGCTTAGACAAAGGTTCAGTTCTTAGATCAATTGTGGATCTCTATGCCAAAGACTGAAGGAACTTTTTTGCCACCAAGCACAAAGGCAACAGGGAGAAAAAAACACAAACCTAATAAATGCCTAAACCCTCACACAGTAAAAACCCTTACCCAAGAGGCTGAAAACTGAACTGTGTATAAACCCTTATCTTGGCAGTGAACAGATGTGAGCAGTTAGGTAGTTTTAGCAAAAGAGCACTCCACAAAATACCCTAGCAAGAGGGCTGCACACTAGGAGTCTTCACTCATAGCAAGAGGGGCTGCAGCTAGGAGTCTTCACTCATAGCAAGAGGGGCCGCAGCTTCAACAACAGAGAAGGAGGCGGCTGCTAGAATCCACAACAAATCCAAGAAGAAGCTCTCCACAGAAAATGCAAAGAGGCCGCAGGCTAGAGAGAGGATCAATGCTAGCACAAGAGAGTAATAGAATGAGTGAAAAGGTGAGGGGGGGGGGGGTTTATTATATAGTGTTTAGGTTAGGGTTAGGGCTAGTTTAAGTTAAATTAAAAGTCACATGTTTAAATTGAAATTTAAACATGTGACAATAAACATTTAAAATTAACTTTAATTTTAACCCTTGAATAAGACAATAAAACCCCAAAACAACTAAGCAAGGGTAAAGGAGGGTTTGCAAGGTGGCATTACTCATTCCTTCATATCACATGGTGAACCTATTACTTTATCATCACTGCATATGGGACTTATCCCTCATGTGGTTATGTCCTTCTTCAAGGAAGGTCATGTACCATCAAGTACTTGATAGAGAATCAAGCAGCCCCAGGACTTTTCCTGGGGTCTTATCCACCACGGTTAGAGACCAAGGATCAACCCATGCCGTATGCATGGGTACCTTGGACTTTTCCAGGGGCCCTAGTCTTATCTAGGGGCTTTAACTGCTTGGTCATAGACCAAGAATCAATCCATGCCGTATGCATGGGTACCCTGGACTTTTCCAGGGGCCCTAGGCTTATCTAGGGGCTTTGACTGCTTGGTCATAGACCAAGAATCAATCCATGCCGTATGCATGGGTACCCTGGACTTTTCCAGGGGCCCTAGGCTTATCTAGGGGCTTTGACTGCTTGGTCATAGACCAAGAATCAATCCATGCCGTGTGCATGGGTACCCTGGACTTTTCCAGGGGCCCTAGGCTTATCTCGGGGCTTTGATTGCTTGGTCATAGACCAAGAATCAATCCATGCTGTATGCATGGGTACCTTGGACTTTTCCAGGGGCCCTAGGCTTATCTAGGGGCTTTGACTACTTGGTCATAGACCAAGAACCCCAGTCGTATACTGGGGGCCCTCTCAGGGGCCTTCACTGCTTGGTTATTCACCAAGAACCCCAATCGTATACTGGGGGCCCTCATAAGGGTCTTTTCCACCATGGTACAAGATCATGGATCAACCCATGCCTCAGGCATGGGTACCTTGGACATTTCCAGGGGCCCTAGACATATCTAGGGGCTTACCTGCTTAGTCTCAGACTAAGAACTCCAGTCATATACCGGGGGCCCTAAGAAGGGTCTTTTGTCATGGCACTGACTGTTTGGTCCCGGAACAATACCCCAGGAGTGCACTGGGGGCCCTAGATCTCGTCTAGGGTCTTAGCCATCCTCCAGGAGTGGCTCTCGCAGCTGCTTATAAATTTAACATGAGGGAAGGCTGTACTATGGGTGCAGCCCCCATGTTTCTTGAAGCTTCCAGCCAAACAACATTGTTATGCAAAGTGGCCTTGGAACCTTTTGGCTAACTACAATCCTTTCATGGCATCACATGCAATAATTATTCCTATATGGTCAATAGCTATATTGACACCCATACTATTCCACAATTCTCTAACCAAGACCTTTTAAGGGGAAAACAACTTATACGACTTTTTAATCTTCTTCTAATTTCAGATCATTCAAAGCCTATCCTCTTATTCAATACATCTTGAAAGGGAAAATTTGTGTACCTCAACCATCAGGAATGAGAAGTTTCACCCTTTTAAGGTCCTTCCCCTTTCTACTTGGGCCTTCTTTGATAGGTGTTTGTCCTTTCCTCCTTTATTGATAGACTTTATACATTGCTCATTTCTTTGCTTGTGCATGGTTGTTTCTTGTTGCTGTATCATACATAAATACACCTATAATGATAATAGATAATAATAAATAACCAAAGATCACATTTCTAAAAGGCACATCTATTCAGGTAGGTGACCATTCAATGTATATTTATACACAACTTCACATGCTATTGTGATCATCTATCATACATTATTTTAATCCATATAGATTGATTTGTTGGACTATTTGTTTTGGATATTTAGTCTATTAACCAGTTTGATTCATTACATTGCATTACACTGGTACCAAAGCCCAACTTGGGCTGATATTGTGGGGTAACTCCCCCCTGACCTTTGGTCAAAATTTGTTGCCTTTGGAAGCACCATTGTTGGCTTGTGGCCAATCTTTTTAAAATTATATCACCAAGATTTCGTTGCAAATTTGAAGAGCAAAATTAGAAAATTGTTGCTAACACAATTCAAGATTAAATCAAAGGTTCTTTACATATAAGATCTAGGAAGAGAATCTTGAAAGAAATTTCCAAAAGAACCATTAGAAATAATTATTGTCTTTTGTCCTTCTCATGGTGAGAATCCTGTAGGAAGACATAAGAAAAGAAACCGACACCCATCGGATGCTGCCACACACTAATCAAAAACCATTATAAAATCATATGAAGACAGTAAGACCTCTGAATGTGAAATAATCAAGGGAATTCAAGCTGGATAATCCACAGGATTGCCAAGGTTGCAAATAAAACTTATAAGCATTAATAGTAGGATCATAGATTGTTCATTGATTGTGCACAGAACCTAAACCCTTGGAGATTAAAAGCTCTATTGTTGTTGAAATCTATACTAATTACAATCGGAGTTGAGTCTACAAGTGTAGTGTTGTGTGCTAGAAAATTGTGATTAGCAACATTGTGATCGATCTGCATGATTCACCTCTGCGGAAAGTTGCCTTAAATGTTCAAGAGAATTGCAGTTATCTGCATTATTAACGACAGTAAGATAGGTCGTTGGTGTTTGAATTTGGGATAGATACACATGAATTAGTGCTGTAAATACCCATGAAAATGACGGTTGTACCATGAGTTTAGCCCAAATTAGGCTCTGATACCAAATGGAATACACAATCCTTGTTTATTACTGAGATTGATAGAGTATTTCTGCCATTGTATATTAGAATATTGAATAATGATTGGTTGGTATGAATTGATGATGTTACAATGAGCCTCATGATGGTATACTTATGTGCATTCACTAGCCATGAGGTGAATGGGTGTGTGCCCTTTGTTTATATTTATTATTATTTTTGGATTACTATGTTTACTACAATGCATTAAACTGCTTAAAGCAAATAAATATAGCAGGTTTGTAACAACATTTAAAGCTTACCATAATTGAGATGAACTCATACCATAATGTCACTTCAAAAAGGAAAGATCAATTTTCATAACAAAGAACAACCATCCACAAGTAGAGTGAAATTTCAGAGGTGCTCTTAGGCTATTATCACTTGATCAAATAATGAATATATATGTTTTACAAATGAGTGTGTATTTATACACATCCTTTTAGGGTTATGGCACGAACCCCATGAAGGTGATTCGGCTGACTTAGTCATAAATAATAAAGTGGGTAACTTTACCCATATGTAGGTTCATTAAAGCCCTCAATACACCAAGTAGTGGGTTGACATGTGCTCTTCAGTGAATCTCAAGACAGATTTCAAGAAAGATAAAAATTCTGAAAAATAGAAGTTCACAAGATTATGAATCTTGAAAATATGGAAGTGCCCATCTGAAGAACTCAATATTGGATCCCCAAAATTGTTATTTGTTGTTGAAAAGGATTAGGTTTCTCAAATTAGAAATTGCAAAAAATAGCTGAATCAAGATTCCAAAAGTGTCCATTTAACTGTTCTCATCCTCACACGCGTCCTCCAATATCTGAATGTTGATCTGATGCATGGGGAAACCCTGCTAAAAATAGGCCTGGAACCTTGAACTGGAAACCTGCTAAAATAGCACATATGCTGCCCTCCTGGAATATCGATCTCTGGATAATCTCCAAACTCATACAATGCAACTTTGGAACAAGGCTTAGTTGGAATAAAGATGTGTAATAATGTACCCATATGGCCAAGGTACTCATGAACCGTTGATGTTGGATGGTGAACTTTGTAATGTTCAGCTTACCTTGTATAATTTCCACAAACATATGCTGGAACCTAACACATGAATTTGTGTAAACAAATCTGCGGTTAGCAGGTCATAGGAAATGTTACTAACCAATCCCTGGAAATATGAAAATGATAAATAGTAATCAATCCCCAGTCCATAAAAATTTCTTTGATGGCGATGAAAGCAATTGTTTGAACTTTGTGCCTCCTAAGATTGATGGTAGGGTAGATGATAAACTCCTTTGTTCTCAATCCCCAACCACTGCTGAGAAAAATTGACTCAAAAAGGGTTGAATTTCAGGCTTATTGAGGCATTTTTTCACAACTTATTTTGCATTTTTTTAATAACTGCGTTGTTGCTTTTTTTGTTTTTCAAAAATTCATGATTATTGGAAGACATGATATATCGTTTTTACTTGAACATCGTGAAAATTGCCACATCGGCAATAACTTGGTGATGTTTGTAACACTTGTTTGAATAACATCAGTTCATATTTATCAAAATGACATAAGGGTATTTGAAGATCACAACTTAAGAATCCTTCTCGTTCAAACAATATTATGATATAGAATCTACAATAGTGCTAAGAAAGAGATTTGACCAATGAGAGATGCTTGAAGGTAGCTTAAGGACTTAGAACACAAGATGAGGAAGCAAGGAAAATGGTTAGTAGAAGCTTGATGAAGATGCACCAATGCCCTTTCCTTTGTCTGAAGATCCACTTATAATTGAGAATCTTCTTTTTGAAGAGCTGAATTAAGTCACTTTTTCATCAATAACAAAAGCACTTTTCTAAAATAGCAAAAGCATATTTTTAAGAAAAGCAGCATCTAAGAATGACAGCATCTATGTCCAAGGAAGAGGTAGCACCTCCATGCTAAAAACATCAGAAGCATTAACTCCTTGAAAGGAAGCGCCCTTCTTCCAATCAGAACAGCAACTTCAACACTCACAAAAGCAGTGGCTTTCACTTTATCATCATGTTAGTGTAGCTTTTGTCTGCCAAATTTGTCATGTATGCATGCACTGCTAATTATATGAATAAAAGCTGATTTGGATCTGTTTCAAGGTGCTGAAGCACTGAGATCTGGCCTTTATCTCCTTGTTGGTGTTGGATCAAACTTGCAATTAGGCTAAATTGTCCCGATTAGACCTACCTACCAGCACTATACCTCATGCAAGGAATTAGGATAAAGCCTTGCTAAGAGTGTGGACTTCTGCATGCTTAGAAAAACATGGAAGGTGCTAGATCGAGTTTACTTACGGTATGCTTATCTGCCATGCATGGCACTACACTTAGATTTGTTTTCATGAAATGAATTAGTAATCAATTAAACTTCTAAGTCATTTCATGTTTTTCTGGTCCCGATTTTGGATAGCAGTGCTTCCAGCAATTGATATCAGAGGATGCGGGGAATTCCTAGTCATCTTCAACAAGAGCATTTGCCTTTTTTGCATTTCTGAATATTTGTTTGTAGAGATCATTTACCTGCTCAAAGCCTGAACATCTTTATTGTTACATAACTTTGGGAAGTTTCAATCTACAAACATGCCCTGAATGCCTACTATTTCACAGTCTATGGTCTTTTTCCAGTCTCAAAATGAGACTAATCATATTCTGAGCACAACTGCAATGACCTCTGTATGATGCAATCGGTATATGCACGCTGTTCCAGTGACTCATTCAAAATATCAACACTAAACTTTGCAATAACAGCAAAATCAGAAAAGGGTATCATCCCTGAAAGGGTTGCTAATACATCTGCAATACTTGCTATAACATTCTCGAATAATTAAGCTTTCTACAAGAAGGAATATATTGCTGCAAATGCATTTTCGGGTCAGGAGAGCATGAAACTATTGGTCATTTTTTAATTTATTTTTCAACAGGAATGGATATATTTTGCATTAGAAAATTGCTGCAGCTGCGCTGGTCAGCATAATAATACAAAAATGTCGGGTCTGTCCCAAAACTTGATGTTCTGAAATTGTCCAAAAAACTTGAGACTTGTTTACTAAGGAAACATGGCAATCCTTTGCAGAGGATTCTGAATAGATACTACTGGTATACATTCTATAGAAGATGCCCAAAATTAAACAAAATTTGCAAAACATTTAAAAACTAATACTGGATAAAGGCATGTGGACTGGTGGCCTCCTCCTGATTCTCTGATATGGCCTGAAAGTCCTGGTCCATACCTATCATTTTCACATCATTATGCTGCTGCTGGACAGTTGATTTTGTCAACAACTGACCCAATAGACAGTATGGCACTTGAGGCAGCAGAATTGGGACTTCTAACCAGATTCACGACCATTTGATGCAAAGCAACACACTCAGCTTGAATGGATTCTATTCGCCTCTTCTGACTGTGCAGAGTTTCCATGATGAAAGCATGTTCAATATTTCTAATTCCTATTATCTGCAATGAGACTTTCCTGTCTGCTCAAAACTGTGGATATCAATGGTTTCACATAATGGACATCTCCCAGAATGCGAGTGGTTTTTCATTCTGAAATCACTACATAACACCTGCTAATTCCTCCTTCCAACTCCTATTGTCTCGGCTAGGAACATACTACCATAACCAATAACCAGACCTGTTTCCAACAACCCCTCAAACAAATGACAACAGAGGAAAATACCATCAAAATCAGAGTGTTCCACATAAATTTGGGAGACTAACCTTTTGATTTTCCACGCAAAGAGAGTGGTGCTTCACAGGAGTCTTCAAAAAAATCAACAGAGTCTGAGCCACGAAATCAAGTTGACCAAGCAAGTCCAACAAGCCACTAACATGAGGTCCAACAAGCCACCAAATGAGCCACCAGATCCCAAATTTGTGGCCTTGTTGGTGCCCCAAGATAGAAGGAAAGGAAAACCCAATTCAAACCAGCTTGAAACAAAGCAATCCACCACAATGCAACCCCTACAAGCATTCCATAATAGTCCTCCAAAACCATTATCCTGCCTGCATAAGAACCCAAGTCTGCTTTAACATTAAACCACGAGTGGGTGAAGGTACTGCAGGAGTAATGCTCCTTGCATGTCGAAATTGCATGATTTAATTGCTATTCCCACTTGAAATGCACTTGGCTTTCATGTCATGTCTATTCATAACTATGGATTAAAGAGTTAAGGAATGGGGGAAGATGAAACCCCATTTTAGGTTCTTAGAACTCCACTATCCAGAGTCTAGACGAGAGGCCACATTGGCCAGATAATCCGCTTGCTTATTAAGCTCCCTCAAGACATGGTAATATTCGATAGATCAAATTTGTTAGCTTCCTTCTGTATTTGCTTTATAATCTTTACTAGTTTTCCATCATTTAGAGAGTGTAGTAAACCTTGATAGATATAAGAGAGAATCAACAATAAAACTTCAGAGATAAACCCTTAAACTTCAAAGATATCCAAACATTCACCATGAACAACGCAAGAATATAGAGAGAAGAACCCTTAAGGTAGGGTAATACTATCACTTATCCTTATGTAAGGAATCACTCCACAACCATGTTTGCTACAAAACATTACAATCCAACACACCTCCAATACAATGATACTCGTGTATTTATACTTTCTCATGAGTATTCCTAGGGGGTCTATGCCAACTATCTCTTATTATTATATTATTTCCTTTTAATTACATAATGGACCCATTCCATTATTATGGCCACATTACATACATTATCCCCTTGGGTACATCCCTAGGTACCGCATATTATCCTCCCAAGGTACATTACATTCCATACCCCTTGGCATGTTTTGTCTTTGAAACATGGGAAGAGGCCATATAATATGACCTACTATGCAATGTAGTCAATCGATACCATGCATGCACATCCATCCATCCTAGTGAAATGTGGACATGGGGTCCAACTGCGGCCTTTCCTCCTCGAGCTTGATTCTGGGTTCTCCTTGGAATCCATGTCTTTGTTGTGCTATTGGGATTTCCATGCATTTCTTTTAAGTTTTAGTCTTCCATGTGCCTCCATGTTGGTTGCCTCTTTGGTTCCATGCTGATCCATAGTAAGTTTGCTGATGCTCATGCCATTGCCTTGACAACTGTTGTTTCTTTAAGCGTTGCAGGTGGCAATATACCCCAACCTTAGCTATCGATTCTTCTTTCTTTGACTCTTCAAGATGTAGTTCCTTAGCTTCCTCTTCATGTTTATGTCCTTTTAGGGGCTTTTCTTCAAGTGCTTCTGTTGGTTCTTCTTTTGATTCAACCCATGGACTCTTCATCTGATGTGTCATTTGGTACTGCAATTTGTTTCCCTGCAAGGACTTCTACATGTGCCTCCTTGGGCCCTTCTTGTTTAATAAAAGAAATATCCTACAATGTATTCCTAGGGGTCATACCAACTACCCCTTATTATTATATTATTTCCTTTTAATTACATAGTGGACCTATTCCATTATTATTGGCCACATTACATACATTATTCCCTTGGGTATCTCCCTAGGCACCCAATATTATCCTCCCTAGGAACATTATGGAGAGGAGGAACTATGCATCAATATGCATCAATTTGATCATTACAACTGAGTCTCCAATAACGATTAGACTCCTGATATATCTTGCATCAAGGAGCTTCAACCCTAGGAAAAGAACCAATGCCTCAACCTGGTTTTTTGATGCTCTACCCAGGCCACATTGAAAGGTTATTTCTTGGTTTTCCTCGGGATTGAGAATGATCTCCCCTACACCTGCCACCCCTTGCAACAATTGGTTATTAAGCTCGAAGAGGTTTCCATAATTAATTAAACTTAGTCAATGAGAGTCTCAAGGGTCAGAAAATCCCACAAACCTATAACTGTTGTCTTAATGCCTATAATGTAAGAGTGCAAATCTGGGTGTTAATACTTGGTATTCTGTAGGAATGTGTAAAACACTTATTTATGCATCAAATACTCATAATAAATACTGTATAGGTTACCTGAAGATGCAAAATCATAAAGTTTACTTTAATCTGAGCAAGTACAAGCTTTCTATGGAAATGTGTGTTTCCAACATTTTTAAGCTTCCATGCATAATGTGATTTCATTTAAAATATATGGTGTCACAGAATAAAAAGAAAGCAACACTATATGCTCATGTGAGGCTAAGGTTTTTTACCCTTGTTAGCCTAGTGGAAAAACTCGGTAAGGGTCCTGAAAACATCGCCTCTGAAAAAATCAGAAAAAAATCGGAAAAACTCGGCAAACATTAAAAAATACATAATTTATTTATTTTTTTTCAAAATTTTTAACATTTTTCAATATATAAAGCAACAACAACATCATATAAATAGATAGGCACATAAAATAGATAGGCACATAAATATGGAGAAAGAACCGATATATATTTACGTTGAACTTGTAATTCCTGGTTGTCTGCCAATGCTTTCCTGCTGCTATATCCAGGTACTGAATGATGATCAGCAGGATGACAATTAACAAATACTTCACAGCTGGCCAGGGCAAGGGCAGAGAAATGTCTTTAATATCAACATTTTCTTCCTTCTACTGAACTTATAAACTATGAAACCTTAGCTTGAATATAGCTGAGATTGCTGTGATCAGCTGGGAAGCTCCAGCATTTATATATATACCAATCGTTTATCTTCAGTCCTGAAGAATGCCCCATGTATTTTTGGTTGTGGGGTATAATTTGGTGGTAAAACGATGGAGTAGAAAATAAGAACACACATCACAAACAACCATGGTCATTGCATAGAGAAAACCATGGCCTAATCGTTTCTGTGCAGGTGTACCTACTCGGCTGAAAAACTCATTCATTGTGAGAAGAGTCGGGTCGGGTCTTTGTGAAGGGATGTAATTAAGTTTAATAGAGATTAGTGTGAACATTGAAAGACTTAATGTCTGGTTAGGACATCCATGCTTTTCTGGCATGGCATGAGGTCCTATATATGAGTTCAGATATGTCAATCATGGGATACTCTCAGGAGCATCATGGTGATGATAGGGATGGGTCCAATTTTGCAGAACCCAACCTCTGTGTCTTTCCTAATTTTCCCAGAAATTCTTATCCATGAAAAACTGTCTCGTTTATAATTAACTGTCATTGCTATGCATTAACAGTATTTCCAGAGTTCATTGATCGACAGAGAGGCCGGTGGTCTCCACTTCGGTTTTCGGTTGAGTAGAAAATTCTTTTACTTTTACTTCCCAGCTGATCACAGCAATCTCAGCTATATTCAAGATAAGGTTTCATAGTTTATAAGTTCAGTAGAAGGAAGAAAATGTTAATATTAAAGACATTTCTCTGCCCTTGCCCTTCCTGGCCAGCTGTGAAGTATTTGTTAATTGTCATCCTGCTGATCATCATTCAGTACCTGGATATAGCAGCAGGAAAGCATTGGCAGACAACCGGGAATTACAAGTTCAACGTAATATGAAAAAAAAAAAAACAAATCGAGCTCTTTATCCCACAGCCTCGGCGACTGGCACTTTTTTCCGATTTTTTCCACTTTTTTATGCTTTTTTCCCGATTTTTTCAAAAAAAAAACACGCCTTTTTCTCTGACCAAAAAATCACTATTTTTTTTTGAAAAAATCGGCAAGTCCAAAAAATCATGCTTTTTCCGATTTTTGCCAATTAATCGGCGATTTCTTCTACTAGGCTTCTGAAGTTGTGCAATTAAGAATGATTAAGATTTTTTGCCATTGCAAATTAACATCAATAGCCACCAGGAACTCATACGAACTTCCCACCTTCAAGGCACAGTACGGAATCAAATAAGTCATTAAAGTTTAGACCAGTAAGTAACTTATAACCAATGTAACCATATAGAAAAGTAATCAAATCTTCAAGGCCTGAACTTTGAAATAATTATCTATAAAATAGGACATGTTGCTTTATCACAAAGAATATCTTTAATATATTCATTGTTCCAGTTATCAAATGGGAGACCAAAAAAAGGCAGAGCATTGAAGAATAGCTAACTAAAAACGGCATTAATTAATGCAAGGATTATTAGGGTGAATGTATTCAACTACAAAGATTCCCCAAAATGTATCAGACTGGATGTATCCTACAAGATCAATATTGCTTTGTTTTTTAAAATCTGCACTTTTTTGGGGGATGCAATTCCCCTTTTTAATATATGCAAGATCTGCAAAAAACTCGTCTGAGTCAGCCGATTTTGACTGATGGGTTTCAGCAAGTGGTTTGACTTGCGAGACTCGTGAGTCAAACAAGTCATCTCGGTAAGTTTAATAACCCCATGCCGCACACTGTAAACTATATTCTTTTGAATCTTGTTCGTAGTTTCTAAATTCTAACTATTGTAGTTTCTAACTTTTTATAATTTTGAATTGCCAATCTTGGTTCTTAACGTGTTGCATAATGCAAATTCAGTCCTCTTCTTCAAATTGAACAGTTGATCCTTGCGTTTTCCCCTCAGACCCAGCGCCCTCTCGCACTTATACTTTGCAGACAACTATTGTTTAGCAATGTTTCATGTTTCTTGTTTCTGGTAACACAGATTGATAGAGTTGCAGCAGGTTGCCAGTGGGTAGAGAATCATCATTATAATTTACTAAGCTAAAATTAGATGAGGGATCATTTCCAGAGATTTCAGTACTAGGCAGTGTCATTATATAGATTAACCAATCTAGAGAGAGACTAGCGTTGGCAAGTCAAAGATCTGTGAATTTGATATTTTGTATCCATTGATGCAGATATGAAATTCTATTCAGTATATGCTTTTTTCAATTAGATATGGGCAATAATTAGTTAGAATATTTACTGAAGCTCATGCAATAGTATTGATAGTTATTATCATGAAATTCAATATTAAGGCCGTGTTTGCAGTGCCAAAGGGTTTCTGTAAGCATTTGTTTTGGGTAAAAAATGCATGTTTTGCAAATTAATCTTGTAGTGGTTATAACTTATTACCTCTATAAAGTTTGGTACATCAGAAGAAACAGAGCTAGCATGTTTTTGGAGGGATTGGTATTATTGTTTTCCTACTGGTAGCACTTAATTTTTTTCTCTTAAATTGCTTCTCTTTATCTATTAAAGATGATGTTCTATTGTTCGAGGAGCTGGAAGATTAAACAATGCCCATGGATTTGTGATTACTTGAAAACTTGGACCTGGATATCTGCTAGTTTATTAATCTTTGATTAATTTTACATGTGTTTTACAGGATGCGTGGCAAGACGTAGATCCTGACAATATGTTGTATGAGGTGTGCTACTAACCTGAATTCTTCCATTGGAAGTTGTCTGATTATTTCACATCATCTTTTTGAAGTTCTTTATTTGTTTATAAAGGTTTGCAATTTTATAATTGGCAGGAACTAGTTGCGTTGAGCGAAGTTGTTGGGACCGAGAGTAGAGGTCTTGCTCCAGATTTGATTTCTTCTTTGCCTTTGTCTAAATTTGTGCCAGAAACTCCAAGTTCAAGCAACTCTGAGCGGTAAGAAACTTGGTGCCTTTGCTACATATTTTCATTTGTGCTTCCTTGATTTTGGTATGTTTGGTTTCCTATTTATTAACCCATTCCAGGAATACAAATATTTTGAACTCCACTTATATGTTCACAAAGTGATTTAACAAGTTTTCTAAACTTTAGATTGATTGGAATAGTTGAATTTAAGTAGGCAAAACATTGTCATAGTAAAACAATTCTGGTGGGTTAGTTCAACTAGTTGAGTGCTGTGAATTGCGAGCAGGAGGTCGTGGGGTCAAATCCCAGGCTGGCTACCTATGTGAATAATATGGGCCTCACTCAATGTCCTTTCCGGGTTAGGTTGCCAAAACTGCAACCGGCTGCTTTACCATCCTTGGAATGAAGGGAAGTTCCCAGCAGGTTTCTCGGGGATGTGCATTTCATCGGGAAAAAAAGGTCATAAAAGAATTATAAATAAAATATCTGTTAGATGTCAATTTACTGACAGCTATTTGAATTTCTTTGGTTAACTAATGTCAAACTATAATATTAATGTCGGTCGGTCCTAATATAAATAATTAGGATTAATTAAATTAATTTAAAAAAATTATTGTAATGATAGGGCAAAATTCTTGAGTTTGAAGTCCAAACAAATTTGGAGATGGATCCATGTCCCAGAAAATGAAATATAGTCTTAGATTGTCAGACAAACAAGTTCTTATTTATAAATTGTTAAATTATCTGGTAATACATTTTTTTGTCATTCAGGTTTGGCTTTTTCTGGGTTGTACTGAAAAATCTGTTTATTAATTCTATTGGTCTGAAATTTGAATGCAACAGAGAGCTACTGCATAGATAGATACAATACTGGTTTTTTCATGTTCACAATTTGAATCTTGCTATTTTCTGTTTAAAAGAGAAACCTAACCGTTGGTGGAGAAATTGGTAAGAATATATTTATTCATTGTGATATTTTGCGTATAGCAAAATAAGAATCTGTCTAAAGTACATGGTTTGGTAAGTTTTTCCACTTGGTTTTAGGTCGAAATATATCTTAATCATGATTTAAGAGAACTGCAATTCTCCCACATATAGATTTGTGATTCCTTCATATGATTGTTTATCCTGTCTTTGATTAAGAATGAACTTGTTCTTTTTGTTTGTGTTGAAGAATTGAGATCATTATGTGGTATTGACTTTAATTATATATTTCTTTAATAAGCTAAAATCTTCCACACTATTTTCTAGGTGTGTCATCTGTCGTCTAGAATATGAAGGAGGGGACATAATACTGACTCTTCCATGCAAGCATCAATACCATTCAGATTGCATAAAAAATTGGCTTCAAATAAAGAAGGTGATTCAAACGCTTTATTATGTTAAATATAACTGCTTGCATCTACACTATGTTTTAAACAAAAAAACCATGGAAACTATTTTTAGTGTTTGAATTTTTCCCTGAAATGTTTATATATCTTACGTAATTTCTCTCAAATTCTTGTTTCTGATGCAGGTATGCCCAGTTTGTAATGTGGAGGTCTCCGATAGAACAAATCATTGACATGAATAGCTACCGAGTTAAGCTATTAACTTTCAGGATATAAGCTTAGCTATATTTGTGGAGCAACTTGTAATTTAATTGTAAAAAACTTACATTTTTATCAGGATGTTAAGACAGGTTCTTCTGCATTGAATATCAAGAACTTGAACCATTATATGCTCATGTAATTCAGAGGTGGAATGGATGATTTATCAATCCATAAGGCAAATAAGCATAGAAATAAAGATGCTGATAATTGGAACTGGGATAATTTTTCATTTGAAACTTATTTGATTCCTTTTAGATACGCTCCATAATTTTCTGATCCCATAGTTTCTATCAAACCAACAAATCTTCATGGTGGTATAAGAGAGATTGAACCATGCTTTTTTCTTTGTTATTTCTTGGACTTGGTTATTGTTTTCTGAAAAGAAATGCTAACACCAGTGGTTAAAATAGTGCAAATAATGAAAAAATAGATTTCCTTTCTGCCCATTAAATTTAGTTGTACAAATTCCAATAAATTGTCAGTGTAAAGCTATTATGAACACTAGAAAATCAGTTGGAAATAAATTTTTGCATCTAATTGATATTGAAATGTTTTGAATGTTTTGTTTCCTGTTTTCATAATATGTATGGCTGGTAAGTACTTTACATGGAAACAAGATACATTGAGGTATAAAGGGTACATTGTTCTAGCAAAAGATTCGGCCCTAAAACAACAAGTGGTACAAGAGCTCCATTCATCATCGATAGCATGCCACTCTAGTTTTCATAAAACCTATGAAAGGACCAAACATTCATTCTTCCGTGACAACATGAAAATGGATATCCAAGACTTCGTAGCATTCTGTGACGCTTGCCAAAGAAATAAAGGAAAGACAATGAAGATACCAGGGGCATTGCAACCACTACCAATCCCAACATAGATTTGGACAAACATTTCAATGGATTTTATCGTGGGACTCCCAAAAGCAGGCAACAAATCAATCATCATGGTGGTTATTGACCATTTTTCAAAAGCTACTCATTTTTGTGCCCTAGCTCATCCTTTCAGTCCTTCCTCAGTGACCTAGACCGTCATGGATCATATCTTTAAGCATACACGGTATGCCCACTTCCATCGTCTTGGATCGAGACTCCACATTCACTAGCAAATTTTGGCAAGAATGATTTAAACTTCAAGGTACACAAGTGAATATGAGCATTGCATATCATCCTCAAACTGATGGTCAAACAAAAGTGGTCAACAAGTGCTTAGAAATCTATTTGAGATGTTTTTCTTTCGAAAAACTGCACCAATGGGCACAATGGCTTCCCTTGCAGAATTGTGGTACACCACCACTTATCACGGAGCTACCAAAATGACACCATATGAAGGTGTTTATGGACCAAAACCCCTGTCAATGGCATCCTATGTACCAGGAACCTCCAAGGTTCATGTAGTAGATAGAACACTTCATCCCAAAGAATCTAGTATCCATATCCTCAAGGACAACTTGGTTATGGCGCAAAATCAAATGAAACAAGAAGCTTATCAACATAGCTTTGAACAATATTTTAACGAAAGGGATCAAGTGTTTTTTCACTTGCATCCTTATAAACATACATCACTCAAAGATAAAGTTTCCCAAAAGCTAGCTCCCAAGTTCTATGGTCCTTATCAGATCATACAATGCATTGGTCAGGGCACCTACAAATTGGCTCTCCTAGCCTAACTCCAAGATTCATCTAGTCTTTCACATGTCCTGTTTGAAGAAGGTTGTGGGATCAAATTGCAAAGTGCAGACCAACCTATCAGAACTTGATGAAGAAGGTTCCATTTGGCTCTAGGCATAAGCCGTATTGGATATTAGAGAGTGCCAATTGCGCCAATGCACGATCAAGGAAGTATTGATCCAATGGAAAGATATGCAACTAGAAGATGCCACATGGGCACTGACAATGATTCTCCAACAATTTCCTGTCCTTCAGCCTTGAGAACAATGTTGCTTTCAAAGCAAGAGGGCAAGTTAAGGTCCTATCCTAACCCCCTTACTTGGATGCTTTATTGATGTATGAGACCACCTTCCTTGAATAAGGCCCATTAAACAATTAGTTAATGGTCACTCATTGTAAAAAATGTTATTTTTATTAATAAGGCCCAAATTAATTGGTCATCCCTTATTATAAAGGGTCCATAGGTAGTTAAGATTCTCTATGGATAGCTATATATTGTGTATAAGGTTATGCAATGTTTTCTCAATAATTGTCATTGTATTTGGAGCATTGCTCTTGGAGGTTGCTCCCTTGAAAAGGCAATTGAACATAGATCTCTATTTTTTATTATCAAAGGGAACTTTCTTGGAGTTTATCTTTGTTTTCTTTTTCGTTCTTGGGTTTTGCACTACATTTTATGTGATTGCTCTGAAATTTTGGGGTTAAGTACACTACTACATGGTAAATATATCATGGTTTAGGCAACACATAATGGAGGGTGGCAAACAACTATATTACAAGCATTGTTTTGATAATTTTTTGGATGATGTGCATAATTTATCATATATTGGTGAGTTTGTGCTTGTTGGGTTCTGCTTCTTATTACAACTACACCTTTCAACTTTTATTTAGGGGAAATGCTTCAAAATTTGGATTGAATGTATTCTAAAACAATAATTTTCCCCAAAAGAAAAACATGTTAAGCTGAAGTAAGGACACATCAACATGAAATCTGAATGATTAGTGTTGGCTTGATAGTGCACAAGCACTAGGTTAGTAGGTTGGCTATGGTTTCCTCATAATAAATGAATCAAGTTAATACAAGACAATGGAGCAAGTTGCCTATGATGAGATAAGATAAGATAAATGTATTAATGTTCGACAAATGACCATTGAAGTAGGTCAATGGGATTATTAGGTACAATGATGTTGATACAAAGTAGGAGTGCTAAAGTGGCTCCTATATAAAAGCAATAAGCATGGAGAGGTGATCCAAGATAGAGGTGTAGAAGGTATGTGGATCTAGAGTCTATGTCGCCAATGGTACAAAACTACCCTAGTCCATTAGAACCATCTCTCCTAACATCCAAGGCCAAATGGAGAAAACTCAAAATAAATGCCTGTCAGAATAAGAAGAGGAGTTGTAATGAGTGTTGTGCTGCTATCTAGAATAAATAACTTGTTGTTGTGGTCTAGAAGATATCATCTAGCAATTGATCTACCTATCGATATGAGGTCTGGTTTGACAATGTCACTAGGGTTTCACATAAGTAGAAATAGTGCCCCATGTCCTCATTGATCTTGAGTCATGTCTATCCATCTGTTGCTTGGTGCCCCTAGTTCGAAGCACTGTAAAAAGGGAAGTGTTCCACTAGGTGGGAGATGGTCCAGGATATGGATGTGGTTGGAGGATAGAAGACTGGAATGGAGGGCCTCTTGCATGTATAAGGCCATGCATCTCTAATCAGGGTACCTAAAGAAACTACTAAGAGTTTGTAGCTCTCTGAAAATATAGTGGAACCATCCTTAGATCTCGTAATAAATTAGACAACGGAAGATGAAGTGTTCCTCAGTCTCAACCTCTCCAAGATGGTACAACTGGCAAATCTTGTCTCTTTTATCACATGATTTGTACCTGTGCAAAGCCGATCTTGTGTAACAATTGGAAATATCCACCATTGTCACCTAAGCATATACTTCCCTCGTTTTAGTGAAGATAAGATAAAGATAAGATAAGAGAAATTTATATGTGTCCAACAAATGACCACAAAAATAGGTCAATAGGACTAAAGGATACATCCAATGTGAGTACAACACAAGGGATGCTTCCCTAGTGACTTCAAGGGATCGAATACCAAGATTAGCCAAGTGTATAGCCCCCTATCTTTGTCACTTAGATGGTCAAGCTAGGTCTAGGAAAGGTGAAGGGACAAAGTGGTTTGAACAAGGTAATTGGTCAACCTGTACGAGTCAATAAACTCTTCAATGCATAAAATCATCAATTACCAAGTTAATAGCATATTAATTGCATTTAGACACTAGATGACAAGTAAAATCTATCGCTGTCGTAAATTTGCAACAGTCAACCAATTTATATTAGTAATGAAAAATTTATAACAAGAAGAAATACAACCCATAAAATTAGCATTTGCCACAATATCAAGTAAATTTGCAACAAAAATATGCAGTCCTAGTGGTTGTAGCATGCAATTTATGACCGTAACAAGTAAACTAATGATTTAAAAAAACGTAGTTCAATTAGCTTGCAAATGATGTCATAAATTCAATTTAAGAGTGTTTTGAGAGAGAGAATGTTTAACTTTAACTAGGGTTTCACACATCACACATCAACTAGACTAGTGTTGTTTCTCTTTTTTGGGTAATGGAGTAAAGCAACACATCGTGGAAATTGCTAGGCGCAAGAGGGGTGAAGATCAAGCTAGGACATATAGCCTCATAAACCCTAGCTTCAACCTCTTAAAACAAACACAAGGGAATATAGCCTCATAAACCCTAGGTGTCGTTTTTCCTCTAACCTCTAACAACAATATTAAATTGAACTAGGTCAAGCCCTAGGGGGATAAAGACCCTTAATCCCTAGGAGTTAAACTAGCCAAGACAATAACTCTAGGGTATAAAACCTCTTAAGCCCTGGGATAATGGCTTAATGCTTCAACAAAATGATAATTGAAAGTAGGGAGGGGGATAAAGCCTCTTAATCCCTCCTAGGGTTTCAAGCATACAAGGTATATGCAACAATTAAGCCTCTAAAACAACTTTTACCAAAATATACCATATACAAGCAAAAACCTTAAACAAAGAAGACTTACTAGGCCAAGTGCATGCATGAGGAAACCCTAATTCACCGTCCAACCATCAACAAGAGACAAAACATCCAATAGAATCTTCCTCCAAGTAGTGCACACTAGATTCCAACGAGCAAAAAGAGTGAACTTTTTTAGAGTGCTCTCTCACAAATGTGAGGAGTGATGATGATGAAAAACAAAGTTGAGCGCTAGCCTTATTTATAAGCTAACCCTAGCATTCTTTTGTCCAAATAATTGAGTAAAACAACAATGATCCATGCTAAAAGTGGGGCCAACCCCTCAAAATAGCCTCTACAATGATAAAACATGAAAATAATACATAATATGGTCACACATGTGGTGACGTCAAGCCCTCAAGAAGGTGAAGGGGGCCTCCAAAGGCCACATGTCATCAAGTAGCACAAGTGAGGTGGAAGACCATGGTCAAGTGCCCCATGACCTCTCAAGTCATCATGTGGTGTCCAGAGTGTGGGCTTCTTGCCCATCTGTGTGCTACCATGACCATATCTAGCATACCAATGTATCTGTCCATTGTTCAAGGTCTAGAAGATGTGAGAGCTTATATCTGAGTGTGTCAAGCCATTTAATGGCTCAACGTTCTTCATCACACATGCCATATCCTGCAATAAAGGCACAATGTCCTGGGTAAAAGCATGGGACGTCCTTGAAAGAACCATGTCAGGTGCATCCAAATCAAATCAAAGATTGGAATCAAGTAAAAACATTGTTCAAAAGGTATAAGAACCCTTAGATCATACAAAGTAAGTTGTTACTTAAGATAGAAACCACATAAATAGTTCACATCAAGTATTCCCTTCAAATTTCACATTAGCTCAAGACTTTATGTAAGTTGGCAAGATTGAATATGGGAGGACCATCATCGGACCCTAATAGGTGTGCCAACCAAAACAAGAAAGAAAAGACCCAAGTAGAGGGATATGTCTTGGGGGAAGTAGGAAATAAAAGAACCCTTCAAGAGTAAGTGTGATAATGAAACGTGCTCGACTTGCTTCATGGCTTATGGAGTCATTTGGTCCATTTCTATGAGCACCTTTGTAGAGGTTGCACTTGCTCTTGAGGAACCACTTTCTAGGCACTACATTTTCCAACCCCTTAATCTACCTTTTTATTGTCCTTTTATTTATTTGCAAGTCCCCTTTATAAGGTTTCAAGCTTTAGCATCATTTCTTTGGGACTGGGGCGAACGCGGAAAGGGTAGAGCTACAATCAACCATTGGGCCTTCAACCCCTCTTCTCATGAGAGAATGAACCATGATTCATTATCGAAGTTTAGTACACTATGACAAGCTCCAAGATGGTAAGTGTTAAGTATGGCAAGGAAAATGAACATTACCCATGTGAGGGCCCCCCAATAGTACCCCTTTTCCTTGGGGGTGACGACATGGGACTAGGGTACAAATGCTGGACACCAAGGTGAAACAAGGAAACAAACATAACTTCTTGAGCTTATGATCCATTATCCAACTTCAACCAATGATCCTCATTCTCATGCCTAGTATATTAAGCAGATCAGCTTGTATGAAAAAAGGACTAATGTACCTCATGATGACGTTGGCTTACCATCTCCCAAAGACCGTGTTGATTGGATGTGATGAGCTTTGTTGATCCAAAGTGAAAGAGACATTTGAGGGGGGCTTCTAGGCTGCATGGGTGGACATGTTGATCATCATCGTCATCAAGATCATTGTCTTCGTTGTGGGCCATGTTATCACATGATTTGTACTTGTTCAAAGCCCTCCACAAGATCTCAATCTTGTGTAACAATTGGAAGTTTCTACCATTGTCACCTAAGTAGATACTTCCCTCGTTTTAGTGATGGAAGAAGGTCCAACACAAGGGAGGTTTCCTTGGTGACCTCAAGGCATCGAATATCAATATTAGTCGAGCCTACAACCCCCTATCTTGGTCATCTAAATGTTAGGTCTAGGTCTAGGGGAGGTAAGGAAAGTAACGAGGCAATTGGTTCCCTTGTATGAGACAAATAACATTCCAAAGCATAATATATACAATTACCAAGTTATATAACTCATTAGTGACCTCTTAGACACTAGATAAACAAATAAACCAATTGTTGTTGCAAATTATAGTAGTAAGACAATGTATAACAACAATTGATATTTTGTAACAGATACAGGAAAAAGTACCTAGAAATATAACAATTTAGTATATAAATTAAGCCTTCAACATGTGCAACAACATCCAATTGCTAGATCTAAATTCTGAGTATCTTTAGCCACTATTCCAAGTAATGCAACAATTAAAGTAAACCCTAGTGGATGTAGCAAAAATTTATAACAATAACAATAAATATCATTTGTTTTCTAGGGTTAGAGTTAGTAGGGTTAGTCAAATCGCTTTAGGAGAGAGAATGCTAATTCTAAGAATGTTTTCACGACAAGTAGAGTTCTAGATTAGTGTCGTTGTTTTTTCTAGGACAAATAGAGTCAAGCATGAAACACTTGAATAAAGACTTAGATGATCAAGAAGAGTAAGGTTCAAACCCTAAGGTGCAAAGCCTCTTGTGCCTTAGCACTAAACCTTCAAGAAAACAATTTCTAGGGTGCAAAGCCTCTTGGGCCCTAGATGGCATTTTCCCTCTTCTAGATGACCTAGGTCAAGGATCAAATGACTAAGATCAAAACCTTAAGGTGCAAAGCCACTTGGGCCTTAAACCTTTGAATCTTAGCAAGAGACTAGGTCTCTTAATGTCTTCACCAATCTTGGATAAACAAAAGTATTAAATGAGAGAAAGACTTATGTCTCCTTCCTAGGGTTTAACTAGAACAAAGTAACATGCAACAAGATAGCAATTAACAATTATACCATGAGAAAACACATAAACTTAGAGAAAATCACTTACTTATCCAAGTCGCTATGCCAAGAGAAATCCTAGTTGCAACAAGAGATCATCCTAGAAAGTAAAGCATCCACAAACAATCCTCCTCCAAGAGTAGCACACTAGATGCAAGAGATGATGGTAATATGAAATGAGAACTCCCTCTATTTATATGAGATAAACAAGTTCTATTGTCAACAAAATGTTATAATTTCAAGTTACAAGTGGGGACGACCCCTCAAAATAGCCTCTCAAATGATATATCATGCTAAAACAATATAACAATGCCCTCCCGGGTCACATGTGTGGTGACGTCATACTCCAAGAGGGTATGCGAAGGCCTTACAAGGCCATGTGTCATCATCTCATGGTGCAATCAAGGTAGGAGGTGCATCTCCTCATCCATGGTCATGTCACATCATCAATGGTGCCCCAAATGGAAAACAAACCCCATCATCGTAAAACCCTAATGTGTGATCTCATCATAAAAGAAGGGCCAACGCCCAAGGTGTAGAGCATAGCATCCAAGGTGGAGATGAGTGTATATCATCTTTGGGTGTCCTCCAATCATCTCTCTGTGCAACATTATCCATCCAATGCATGATGGTCTCTGGGGTGTGGAGCCTAGGGTGTGGGATTTTTTCCCATCTCTGTGCCACCATGACCATATCTATCAAAATCAAGCCCATTTGTCCATCGTCCAAGATCTTGAAGATGTGAGATCCAATGCTTGAATGTGTCAAGCCTTTTGGTGACTCAATGCTCTCCATCACACGAGCCATATCTTGCAATAGAGGCACAACATCTTGGGTGAAAGCCCGAGGTGTCCTTCAAATAACAAAATATGAAATCAAGTAAAGCCAATGTTCATAAGATATACCAGTCCTTAGATCATGCAAAGTAAGTTGTAACTTAAGATATAAGCCACATGAATAATTCACAAGTTTAAATATGGGAGGACCTTCATCTGACCCTATTAGGTGTCCCAACCAAAACAATGAAAGAAAAGACCCAAGTAGAGGGATATGTCCCAAGGGAAGTAGTGAAAGAAAAAAACCCTTCAAGAGTAAGTGTGATAGAGGTATGTGTCAGACTTACTTCATGGCTTATGGTGTCATTGAGTCCATTTATATGAGTGCCTTTGTGGAGGGTGCGCTTGCTCTTGAGTTACCACTTTCTAAGTGCTATGTTTTTCCAAACCCTTTAATCTGTCTTTTTATTTTTCTCTTATCATATTTGCAAATCCCCTTTATAAGGTTTCAAGCTAAGGATCACTGCTTTGGGAGTAGGGCAAACACATAAAGGGTAGAGCTCGAGTTTGGGTTGGATTTTGAGAGTTCTTTTCTATTCTTTCTTTCTTTCTTTATTATTCCTAATTTGCTTAACAACTACACTTAACCTTTGGGCCTTCAACCCCTTTTCTCATGAGAGTGGCCCACCCATTACCGAAGTTTAGTGCACTATGACAGGCTCCAGGATGGAAAGTGTTAAGTATGACGGGAAAACAAAACATTACCCTTGTGAGCCCCCCCTAGTAGTACCCCTTTTCCTTGGGCGGTGACAAACCGAGACTCAGGCACAGATGATAGCCACCAAGGTCAAATACATAAACAAACATAACTTCTTGAGCTAGTGATCCATTATCCAACTTCAACCAATGATCCTCATTCACATGCCTAGTAAATTAGCAACAACACCTTGTGTGAAAAAAGGACTAACATACCTCATGGTGACGCTGGCTTACCATCTTCCATACAATAATTTGATTGGATGCGATAAGCTTTATTGATCTGAAGTAAAGTAGGTAATCTGAGGGGGTATGCTATTTGTGGACATGCTGATCATCATCATGGTCAGGATCATTGTCTTCATTGCAGGCCATGAGACATGATCTCCTCTAGTTACCCCTAGGCATGGGGGGGCAAAAGACCATGAGACATGATCTCCTCTAGTTACCCCCAAGAATGGGGGGGGGGGTAATAGTCTGATCGATCAATATGATGGTTAGTCTCAATCCATCGTCTATGAGAGCCAACTCTAAACTATCCAAAGGGATTCGAAGAGCATGCTTCCAATGGTTAAGTGTGTAATGGGGTCAAATAATGAATCTATCCATCAAAATCATGAAGTGCTCAACATGGAAGGCCATCTTCGGACATAACCCACCTTGAGGCTTATCCAAGTGACACATACAAACTGCATGTAGATATCCTCTCTGATGGTTTTGTTCATCTCATGTTTGGTAGGTAAGAGGTGGCCAGGTGCATCAAGGGAATATCTAAATGAAGGGAGTTGGTCCATCGTGATACTTGTTATCCCCTCATATCCAGGGGTAAATAAAGGATATTTTTTTCACCTATGATCCCATTATAGACAATAGTTCCACATATGCATCCATGGTTCTCCACAAATAGATGATTGATGATGCTTCCCACATGTTGCTCAACTCACCCTCACTTGATGACTACAGTGCTTGACATATAAGAGGTAACTTGTTTCAATACTTTGTATTAAGTGTTAATGCCTTATGTACTTGTCATGAAAGTAGTGATCAAGCGGTGGAGTTGGATAATTGATCATGATGCTCTAAATTTGTGCCTTTTTTCTTGTTTCACCTTGGTGGTCATCATCCCCTCCTAGACAAGCGTTGTCACTCTTTTGTAGAGTTGTACTATTGGGGGGCTTTAATAGGGGTAGCGTGTCCATATCTCGATCCATACAAAACATTCTCCATCTTTCCCAATCTCCGTTCATGGGTCATAATCCCATGAGAAGGAGCTTGAATGCTCAAGGTTGATATATATATATATATATAAAGGAAAAGAGCAAAATGTTAAAATAAAAATGCAAAGCAAATGGAAAGAAAAAAACTGATAAAAAAAACAAAGAAAAGCAAAGCATGAGCAATGCCCCCTCACTATGAGGTCATCACCCCAAGTCCTATGCAATGACTGTATATCTAAAAGGGACTAAATCAAATTCAAAATCCAAAAAAGGTTAAATGAATAAATAAAAAGGAAAATAGGGGTTCGGTAAGACACAATGTCAAGGAAAGGGCAACTCATTGTATAAGCGCTCTCTCATTAGAAAGGAGCTCATGTGGATGAATATCTTACATAACCTCACATGACTATGCATGCCACTCATGTAGTTAAACCCCACTCCATACCATCTATCATAACACACGATCCTTGATAGGTTTGTTGGGAAATACTTCTTTTGGGCACTGGCACATGTAATAGGGGAAAATGATAACCCTCCCATACCTAAACTTGGCAAATTGTATGAATTCTACGAGTTATTGTGAAGTTTAAAGATGATGCTTAATGTAATCTACGTAATGGCACTTACATTTGACATGACTCACTTATGTTGTATTGGACTTGTGTACATGCCCATGGATTGATGGTCACATTAGGTCACTTGAGCCCTTCCATGGACAATGTACTTTGCATGGATATGAGCCTTGGTCCTTTGGAGGACATTGAGGATTCTATTTTACACACTTGATGGAGGTGGTCCCACACTTTATGAATGACATTGGAATTTTCTTGAGGACGTCATATTTATAAAATGACCGAGCACCTTGTGAGAGGACGTGGCACCATTTTAAGGGATGTTGCACCTTTTGGAGGTGACTTTACACTTGGAGGATGAAACTTTGCACTCTTTGGAGAGAACGTTTCAATATGGAGCCCCTACACATTCCTCTTCACACCTTTTGAGTGAGCCATCCACCTTGGGAGACCATATGTGCCACACGTGTGAGCCTGAGGATGATTTTATGGTGGACGTTTTAGCATTTTGAGCACTTTACTTCATCTTGGAAGCATTGTTGGGGGTCTTGCTGACCTATCATCTCTTGTATCATGGATTTTTTCATGTACTATGGCCTTATATCTAGGGTTTGTAAAGAGATAAAGGCATTATTATATATTTTTAGGGCTTAAGCTAGGAAAATATTGATATTTTAATGAGAAGGGTGCTAGATCTCTCATATAAATAGAGAAGCACTTCTCATTTGTATTTCATTGCTACTTGTGGAGAACAACTATTACTTGTTTACTCTTTCTCTTCTCTAAATTCTCTATGGATGGATAATTAGAGCGACTTCTTGTGGAGGTGTCTTGTGGATTGCTTTGCAACTTTATGGATGGTCATTGCTAGGGTTTTGAAGATTGAAATGATTCTTAAGTATGTAGTCTCACTTAATCTTGTGGATTTTTTTATGAATGGTTGTAAGTGTAATTGTACTTCTAGTGGTGGTGGTGCATATTCTTCATATTCTTCTTGAACAAATCCCTTTTTTCAAAGATCTGGAAGATTACTAGTGGAGTATCTTCCCTTGAACCATCTTGAAGTTTTGTAAGGTACTAGGTAGATCTTCTAGGGTTTGTAGTGGACAACCCTAGACATCACCCTAGGTTTACTTGCATTCCCTCAAGGGAGTCCTTAATTAACCCCATATGCCCCCCAAAAATACTAGGCATTAATCTTCTCCCATCTAGTCAATCTAAAACTTAAATTTCACCTTTTATTTTATGTTTTAGGGTAATTCTAGGGTTTTATAACAACTTATCTGCATTTCCAGCCATAAAAAGACGTCTAACAGTACTTCTAGGGTTTTATAACAACTTACATGCATTTCCAACCACAAAAGACCTAGACGTCTTGATAATTGAGCATATATTTGACTTGGAAATCATCTTAATATCATAAATTATCTTGCTGATTTTTATTACAGCCTTATTAGGGATGAACGTCTTGGTATTTTTGGCTGTTATATGACTTTTAAATTTCAAAATTAGCTAGTTGTTTAAACCCTAATTTTCTCCATTTTTTAAGCCCTAATTTTACTTGCTTACAACTTGTTTCAAGGGATACATTGTGCTAATGTTATAACTTGTTTACTTATGTAGATTATCATCCTTTATACTGTTGAAATTTGTAAAAATTCTAGTTACACAGTTACAGTTATTTAATCGAATAGCAACTGTAATAGAATCACCGAAAGATAGACAATAACCGATACAATAGAACACAAAGTTTATCATGGGAAACCCTCATGGGGGAGGAAACCCAATGACCAAAATCCTCAATATAGATTCCTTCAATGCTATAGCTCTTCGAGAAAGACCAAGACCAAAAACACCAAAAAAACCAGTCTCCAAGACTTGTGCGCTAGACTTTCTTATGCACTCCAAGATGCACAAGAGAAGCGTGTGTGTGTGTGAGTGTGCAAATGAGAGGAACCTATCCTCTATTTATACACAACAATGTCTCTTGAAGATATATGACTCTTGACCTAACTAACCCATAAAAACAGGGCCGACTAACCACAATGGGGCTTTTTACAATTGATAATAAGTAAAATACCAATAATATAATAATTTCTGTTGAGTCGACTTGTACAATATAGTTACAATAACCTTTTAAAGGTTTGAAAAAAATAAATATACAAGAATATATTCCATAGTTACACCAAAAATATTAACATACACAAGTTTTGCAACAACCATTGGTATTTGCTTGATTTGTAGTATTTGGGGATTGTTTTGCATGAAATAGTAACTTGATAAGCCTTCTAAATAGCCCTAAATATACATTAACTCAAATTTGGAACTTACCTTGAGTGACAATCTTATCCATAACTTTCTTGGTATATTCCATTGGTGGTGAATTGGGTAGCTATCTAGGAGACCTTATACTTGATTGTGTCTTTCCTTAGGAACCCTACAAGCTAATAAGGAAGCCTCCCTTGTGTTGGATCCGTCCTTCACTAAAACAAGGGTAGTTGTTTCCTAGGTTACAGTGGTAACACTTCTAATGTTCCACTCATTTTGTACCTTGTGAAGGCTTTACACTAGGGTGAAATATAGTGTGTTAACAATACCAACAAATGCTAGGAGATCCGAGACCTTGGCATATCAACATCGAGAACAAGTTGATACAATGGAATCTGAGGAATAGTAGGCCAAGTATGGATACCTGTCTTGTCCCTTCATTGTCTCAGTGAAACTTTGAATGTGGTGCAAGAGTGAGATGAGACCAAACACTGTCTCAAGTCGAAAAAGTCGAGTACCAAAATCTGGGAGGACGATGGGCTAAGGGACTGTTTTCTTGCATTTGATGATGCAACAAATGGGAATGATATGTACTCTCTTTGTTGATGACCAATCAAACCCTAGTAAACCAGGTCCCCAAACCTCAAAACCATATAAAATGGTGGGTTGGACAAGAGTGTCCACGAGTGATATCCCCAAGGGTTATCTCAAGTGGTTGTGAGCGAGACGTGAAGCTATCCTCAACGGAGTAGGTCACAGGTTCGAATCTCTTGTTCCCCCTTGGGGTTAGGCTCGAACGTAATCAAGGCTGATAGTTTATCCTATTTACCATCCATAAAGTGGGGAAGTACTTGGGGGTTTCCTGTGATATATTACCTTGGGAAAAAAGAGAGTGTCCATGAGTGGCATCTAGGAAAATATATCCGAAGTGCATGTTGTATATTAAAGTGATGTCTTGTGAACAATACCCCCAAATAAGTATTCATGCTAGTGATCTCTATCTCCTCTCCTATGAAAAAGAAATGGTGATCAAAGGGGATATTCTTCAACCCACTGAAGATCATGACCTTGGTTTTACCCAGGTTGAACATCAATTGATGAAGGTCACAAAGAGGGCCAAGGTATCCAATTGTCTCTGCAACCCTTCAGGAGATGAAGCTAAAAGGATCAAATCATCCATGAAAAGTAGGACATAAATCAAGACCTAGTGGAGAGGGCACCCATCTCCATCCTAGATGTGTCCCTGCTGATCCAAAAGAGGGGGGGAGTGTGTGAGCTTGAGGGGGATGGGGAGGGGGTCAATGGTGTGAAGGAGGAGGTGGGAGGGGGTTAAGGGAGGAGGGGGGAAGAAATGATATGGAGAGGGGGTGACATAGAGAGTGGAGATAGGGAACAAAATGTTTGGTTAAGGCTCAATATTTATTGATTAGCCCAACCCTTTCTATTCTTGCCAAATAAAACTACATGATGCATTTCAGAATTAAAAGGGATTTTCGTTCGAAAGTAGCTTTCTTTACTTTATTTGAGTGTTTGATTGGCTATTAGTCATCCAACAAAAGAAAATAGGCATGCATCTTACTTATCCCTTGGGAATCAAAGCACGCAACTTGCTATTTTGGATGGGGTCAAACAAAGCTAATGAGCAACTATAGGATTGCTTGGAATTGGTGGAAAGTTCCCTCTACTTTTGGAGTTATCACGAGTCAATAGTGAGATAGTGGGTAAGACATTTCTAAAATCAAATTTGGGTGATTTCTTCTTATCAAAAAAATATTAATAGCAACTTTATCACTTAAGATCATCCAAACAACAAACTAATCCATTGTGGAAAGCATGCAGAGCATGTGAATTTTGACATGCTTCTTTCCCCTTTATCCAACAGTTAAGGAGAATCAATCTAGAGGACACAAGTTCTGTTTATGCAACATTGAGGGATAGATCCAAGGTTGGACAATTTTCTTCTCGTAGCCATTTGTAGAAACAAAAATCTCTCATCACTCTTCATCTTCCAAGCCAGACACCACTCCCATCACTGTGTGCAAGGAGATCAATGGTAGCCTGTCACCCTCTATGATGCAATCATTCTCTAGGGTAATATGCTTTCTTCTATTTCTTTGAATCGATTGGGTCTTCATTGGTTGAATGGTATTGCACTATTGCAGTTATTTACATGCATTTATTTTGATTAAACATCACCTAAAGCACAAATCTAATTCACTTTTATTCATTGATATATTGTTATAAATATCTTTGTGGATTTGATCCCAACCATCTTAGTATTATTTGAAACTTAACCTCGCTCTTGATTGTTTACAGACAACCCAAGAGGGACTCATTTGTGTACTAATTGTCTTGGGATTTGTGTATATTTTTAGATTAGATGGCATCATACATATTTTAGGGAAACCCCCCCTGAGTCACAAAAAGGTTTTCCAACCATGACCAGGGTTGGTTTGCCTATAATCATTAGGAAAATCTGCTTTGTGCATATTTGCATGATAACAAAGCTCCAAATTGTCAAGCTCTCCATCTCTTTACCTACAATTACAAATCTTCGGCCTTAGGGGGGTTTTCATCCTATTAAACTTCTATCTTGCTAATGCGAGTTCTTCTACTTTTATAGCTTTCAATCCCCAACCACCTCAATAAAATATATTTAGAAAATACTAGAAGTGTCAGTAAAATAGTATAAAGAAAACCCTAGAAGCCTCTGGGAAGAATCATGCCTCTAAATATGTAGAGATTTCCCTGGAGAATGTGAAAATCCATCTCAATGTTGAAATATGCCTCAAAATATGTAGAATGTGCCTTGGATAGCGTGAAATGACATTCTCAATGGTAAAACATGCATCAAAATATGCAAATCACCTCCAAATATGTGGAAAGGTACCCCAAAGGTAAGATATGCATCAAAATATGTAGTAACTCCACCACATAAGAAAACACTCCAAATATGTGGAAAGGTACCCCAAAGGTGAGATATGCATCAAAATATGTAGTAACTCCACCACATAAGAAAACACTCCAAATATGTAGAGATCATCCAAATATGATAATATAACATGGACTAATGGATCTCCACCAAGCCATACTAGTAATCCAAGTACTTAATCTACCCATGAATGATGAACCAAACAATGTTTAGGCAAGATAGAACAAGGAAATGGTCTCAATACAATACTCACAACTTGTAAATGCAATTGATTCTCCGAGGGTGCACATCTCCTGGCACTGCACTGCACTGCTAAGAAAATACTATCTCAAAAAATGAAAAATGAACCATTCATTTTCAAGGTGGTAATTGTTTTGTAAGGAATGCTTGTTATTGTCACATCAATTAATGAAACATGTGTTATCTTTCAAGGTTACTCCAAAAGTGTTCACACCATGCTTGGAGGTGCTTCATGTGATGCAAAGTGCATGGTGCATGGATGAGCATTGGTTGTTCCATGATGGACATGCACATGTGGAGGTGGCTTGCTCTTGGATTGATATACCTTGTATGGATATTTATGTGGCTTTCTTCCTTGGAGCATTGGAGACCTTTACATAGCACCATGCCATTTTTCATACCAGCCACATGGAGGTTGGTTGGTTGCTTGGAGGATGCCTTGCTTTGGAAGAATATCGTTGGGAATTCTAGAGGAGGGCGTCGAGCAATAGATGGACACACTTGGATTGCTTGCATGTAGGCATGTAGGCTTGTACTTATGCTAGCTTCTATTGAAGGAGTGATCATGTAAGTGGAATGGACTCGAAGGAGCACACTGCTTAGGAAGAGCGTTGGAGCATTAGAGGCTTGTGGAGAAGGAACATTGGACACATCTCATGGGGTGTTCATGCCTTGGAGCCTTTCTTGTTGATGACGTCAGGATGGAGTTTCACATGTATCCCTTTTAGAGTGTAGTTCTTGACATGTCTGGGCCTACTTTTGTAGAACAGATTTCTTGTAGTGGGATAGGTCCACTTGACATAGGTCCACTTGAAATTGTTGGCCTTCCTTACCTCACCTATAAATAGAGAAAGGAGAGATTTTTTTTTTTCATTTCATTCATAACTCACTTGTAATCAGTGTTCCATGGGGATAGTGCCCCTCACGTTTCCCATGCTCTAGGGGCGCCTGAGGAAACATTTCCCCACGTCCCCCTTTTGGGGAAACTTAGGGAAACACACGAGGAAAAAATTCCCTAGTGCTGGGGACGCGTTTCTCCAAAAGGGGGGCGTCTAGTTCCCCCCCCCAAAAAGAGGGGATGCATGCCCCTCCAACAATTTTTTGTCCAACAACCCTTTAAGACAAAACAAAGATAGTGGATAGAGCTTTGAGGATTTTGTAACCTTGGTAATTAATGGTAATGTTAAGAATGCCAAATTTTACTTAAATTTTTAACATTACCATTAATTGTTTTAGGGTGTTTGAGAGCGGTTCCAACCTCATTGAACTTCATATGGAGAAAGTAGAATTTCATATCCATTCAAAATTTAGTAGACTTAATAGTTTTCATGATTTTAGGATTGGTAGCATTATAGAGTTTCCATTGGATTGCATAATAATGAATTTACATAGGAATAATTGTTATCGTTGGGATATTATCATTTTTATTTTTATTTTATAATTTAGAGATGGGGACCCCTATGCCAGGGAACTTGACAACCCCCCATCCCCTCTGAATCTCCCTAAAATTTGGGGGTGCTCCCACACGTCTCCCATGCACGTTACTCCTGTGCTCCCCTGTTCTAGAAACTTGGTGGAACATTGCTTGTAATAAAGATGTGAGGAGTGGATCACACTATTCTTATTGTTGATTTTTCTATATGAGATATTATAAGATTGATATATGATTGATTGATTTATTATTACAATGATGAGTCTTCCATATATAGATAACATATGGTGACCATCCATGAAAGGATGCATCCCTTGGATCATAAGTAACTATTTATTATTATTATTACTTATTATATATATTATTTAATAATCAATAATTACATTATTAATTATTAATCTAGAAGAATGTCTTCTCGATGTTGTCCAAACATCAACACTCCCTCTCAACGAGGGAGACATTTTGCATCATGCCAAGTTTTTCTCTGAAGTATACAAACTTCTACCTAGACTCATGAAAACTGTCTATCAGTCCTTGGAGATGTCTCTCTCCCACCTGAATCGAGGGGAAACTCCCCTTGCGACTCTCCCTATGAGCCAATTAACTCTCTCTGATATCAGACTCATTCTGGGTCCACATGTGATAGCATCTAGCATCTTGAGTCTTTATCATTCCTTGTCAAATCACCATGACTAGGACAAAGACCACACCATGGTTGTTCACTACAGGTACACCCTTGTGAGTGGATGTCAACCCGATGCTAACTGACATGTGGAAAGCACCTCAAGAACCTCAAGTCCATATTATTCCTTGTCATGATCAAGGAAGGACCACGCCTTGGTACATTTACCACAAGTACACCTTTGTGATAAATGCATCCTATCTCCCTTGTTCTGCAACCCAATCTATGAGAAGGTCCACCCAATGCTTACTAAGGAAATTGTAGCAAAAAGGTCTGTCACACATGGCACTCCCATGTGGAATTTTAGAGGCTACTCCCTCTAGAAACACTATAGTCAACTACCCATAGTGTGTGATGTCAAGGTCAAATCCCTTGACATGTCCTCATGTACTCTCTACAAGGTACGTGTCCTCATGTGCTCTCCACAAGGTACATTGGGCTATAAGCCCTATTATCCCCACTTTTCAGAGATAACTAGCAGATCATGTCTTGAGACCCATAGGTCCTAGACATGGAGTACAGAGAGAAGAATTGACCTGAGCATGGCCCTGGAGGGCCCACATTTTCTTCTTCTATCATCTTTATCTTGTCAGCAACAGTAGCATCCATCACCATCGGCTTGGCCCTGTATCAGAAATGGTTCTTGCTCCATGAGGTAATTGGTCTAGGTATCATGGTATGTGTCACTTTTGGTCATTAAAACCTTTGAATATATGCATCTCATTTGTTTTACTTCTAACAACTGCTTGGATCTTACACCTGCCCACTTGACCATGTTTGGGGGGATTGACAAGGTGCCCTAGACGACCTTTGTCCATAGGTTTTGGTTTGCCACTGGGGGGGATTTCTGAAGAGTCATCGTCCGCTCCCATCATAGCACCACTGTTTCATCTTATTTCCTGCTCACTTATCTCACTCCCCTGGTCCGGGCATTGGGTTGACCTATTTTCAATATTGCACCTTATCTCGTGGGAAGAAGGGGCTAAAGGCCTAGAAGGTAAAAGTAAGCAGGTAAAAGATAAAATCCTAAGAATAAAACCTCGAGATGCTTCACCCAGGGATCCCCAAGAAAGAAATAAAAGGCTTCTCAACAAGAAACAAGAGGGACTCGAAAAATAATAAAACAAGACCTAGCTAGAGGATAGGGGGTCTCATCATGAGCTAGCCTATTAGGTCCATCGGTACCTATCAGTATGACATTTCCACTAGCTGGTTACCATGCCAGGGCCGTGACTCTTGGTTGCATGGCCAAGGGAAAGGGGGTCTCATCACGAGCCAACCTTTCATTTTTGTGAAAGTACTTGTGGGTAACGCTGCCACCAATAGTCACCACACCAGGGCAGTGTCCCTTGATTAGCTCTTAAACAAAAAAAGAAAAAAAAAGAAAAGAATAAAAAGAATAAAGGCAAGAATGGGCTTGGAAAAAATGCATCCATGACAGGTACAACTCACCTTCTACAAAGGCACCCACAGGGAACACCTTGCATCCTTGGCCCTCATTGCACCCACATGCTTGGATTTCCCTTGACCACATCACCCACTCACATGGTTTGGATGAGGTCTTTTCCAGGAACTTTCCTTTTCCAGTGGACATTAGCCCAACATGACGTTTTGTCTTTTCCTCTAGACTTGTATTGCAGGCTTGTGTAATGTCTTTGAGCTATTAATTGATGTATTATGGATTTTATGCATATGTTTAATAATATTAATGATGATATGTGATTGACATTGCTATGATCCCTGTGACTAATGAGCCCATGGAGGGCGTAGCCTTTGATGTGCAAGACCATACCCGACAAACAAGTACCATTTGGACCGGTACACATGGGGAGATGATCAGTTTGGACCTCCATGGGGCTGAAGAGACCACCATATGGATGCTGAGACCCCATCAGGGGGAAGAGACAGGACAGAGGTTGATCAGAGGATTTACACCAGAAAAGAAGAGGATGTTCCATAAGAGGCACCCCAACACAGCTTGACCTAGGGGGATTGACCCATTTTCAGTGGGACGTTGGCTCTAGATGGCCTAGGACATCACCATGAGGATTATGACATCATCATGAGCATATTGGTAGATGGACAGGGCAGTTGGCATGTGTGGCAGCTTAGAGGATCCCAATGAGGGCTAACGTTTTGCTTCAGAAGGCCACATTTGCCCTGATAGGGGCTAACGTCACCCTAGGAAAGGGTGACGTCTTACCTTTTTACTTGATTAGGGTTTAGTCTAGCATTTAATGTAAAAACAATATTATTTTGGTGTTATGGCCTTGTCGGCCTTTTTATGACCGAAAAAGTAAATTAGGTCATTGATACACTATATATTGAGGGTTTTCACTCTCATTTTTATCAGAAGGACTCATTCACTCCATAAGGAGGTTTGAAATTTGTGCCCTATATTGGGTATTTGGCTGATCTAGTGAGGCACACTTATTGAAGGAAGACATTTTTGGCATTTCATGGTGTTTCTCTTGAAGGAAGGTGTTACAACTAGGGTTTGCGTGGTTATTTCTTGATGAATTGTAAGTATTTTTCTGCAAAACTTCTTAAATGAATGGTTGTAGTCTTATTTTCTTGCATATGTTTATAAATTTCTGAATCAAAACCCTAGGTGACAAGGACACAAGTAGGTCCTTGTCTCATGTCCCCTGATAGAGAAATTTTCAGCCATTGAAGAGGAAAAGAGAGCCTAGTCGTAGCTACACTCCCTTTTCTTCCTCCTTTATGCTAGTTGTACCATTTGAAACTCAAGAGGAAGAAGACGTCCCAGGTCTAGGTTATCTACACTTAGGGCCATTTTTATTCTAGGGTTTGATGAAAGAGCCTTGCTGTAGCAACACTCTCCCTCATTGACTCTCTTGTCTTGATTTTGTGCTAGCCGTTTTTCCAAATTGATCTAAGGAAGGAGGAGAGAGAACGAGGCCTTGCTATAGCAACATCAAAGTGAGCCTGTCTCCCCTAGGGTTTTGATTCTGAGGCCCTGCCATTGCAACACTTCATAACTCTTCCCCCTAGTCCTTAGCCATCCTCCTTCAACCCTTGTGTCCTTCACTTTTGACTCCATTTTACCCTCTAAGGCATTGATCTAGAGTCCTCCAGCTTTGAAGTGAAACTTGATCACAACTACTTTCAAAACCTTGAGTCAAACCCTAAATACTAACCCTAGATCTAGCTAACCCTACTAACCCTAAATGCTGACGTCATTCTTGGCTATTATATCATTGATGCAACAACGTTTTGTTTTATAAGCATTTGAATGGTGATTTGGACATTAAATGAAAAAAAGTGTTGATTGGTTATATTAAATGCTACATCATTCCAGTATTTATTGGTGAAGTGACATTATTTTCATTGCTATATTGATAAACATCGACTTCGTCAATATTTATTGCCATAGTGCTTATATATATATATATATATATATATTTCAGATAATCATCTATTTGCATGAAGTACTAACCCATTGARATATAGCTTGCATATATCAGTTTGCTGTTGCTTTGTTCCAGGCAGGTGTACTTCTTTGGGGTTTTACTTCATTATTGGCTGTTTAGCTAGGATTATCTGTTTGGTGGTGACTTGTGAGGGGGAAAACTTGTCCTTGTTTTATTATCCTTTTGCCTCCTCAAAACCCCAAGTCACCGGGGACGTCTCCCCTAGGCCTCACCTCCCTAAATAGAAATAACCTCCCCATCATGGTGACATTGGGTGGGATAGGTTCCTATTACGCCAGTTTGGCCCTCAAAACCTCAATCTTTTATCCTTACTACAAACAGTGCAATAACATTTTGGCACCATTTCCGGGGAACACTGAGTCAATTCTCCTCAAATGACAAACCTTTTCGGTAAATCTTGCCTTAGAGTCTTATCTTACAAGCTTACCTGGTGACTCCACTAGGGTGTTTTCCCTATTTCTTTGATAGTTTCAAGAAAACTATCTCGCGACTCCACTGATGACGAAGTCAACAATGACTTCACAATGGGATCCCGGGAACTACAAGCCTTTAGACATGAGTATCATCCCAGGGTACCCTCAACAAATGCCCTTTGAATACATAAATTTTCTCCCTGGATTCACTGGTGGTGATAGAGAGAGAGATGACTATCACATGAGAAACTTCTGGAATTTCTTCCTATCCTACCCAGTCGATGATTATGCTAAAGACGTGGTCATGGAACTTTTCTCTTCCACGCTTTGTTACAATGCCAAAGAATGGTATGATAACCTCCCCGAGGCCAACATCACGACTATGGAGCAATTTGAGAAAAATTTCCTTGAGAGTTGGGGTATCCAACAAGAAGGCATCCTAGTACTATTAAAAGAAATAGAGCATGTGAAGCAAGCTAAGGATGAAACTGTCAGAGACTTCCAGGATAGATTTGAGAACATGCCATATCAAATTCCTAAAAGTCATCATCCCGAGGAGAGATACCTGGTCCATCTCTTTACTTGTGCGCTTTTGGGATATCTGAGTTTCCCTCTTGATGAGATAACCCCAAGGACGCTCGATAAAGCTTACAACATGGCTGCAGTGATTGAGGAGAATATCTCCTTGTTTGATATAGGATGCCTCTTTACCTTAAGTACTCTCAATGGGGAGAGTTTGTTTACCCTTCAGAACTTCATCATTGATTTCCAAGAAGAAGGGGAACAAAACATAGATTGACAAGGGATTGATGAAGACATAGTTGAGGAGCCAGGAACCCAATGAAGAAGTATCAACATGCCCTTTTCCTCTTGATGAAGTGATCCACAAGCCTTCTCCCACTGCACAACAACAAAACGATAAGGTTAGCTTCTTTCCTTTTCAGGATTTTGATGATACCTTATTCCATGATTCAGAGAGTGATGGAGAAATGGAATCCCCGAATGAAGAGCATCTTCCTTGCTGCACGACCAAAGAAGAAAAGTATACTCATGAGGATAAGATAGTAATGCATGTTAAAGATACCCAAGTCCTCGAAGCTCCTGCACAAGAAGAAAAAGTAAGTTATCCTCCTCTCCAAGATTCGCGTAATTGTCTACTTTATGATTTGGGAAAAGGGCCGAGATGGGTGAGCTTTTGAATGATTTCAACCCTCCATGTTATGACACTGATACTGACATAGTTGATTTTGATGAGTTCATACATGTTGGGAGACATAGGTGGGATGTAGTTGGTTATGATATGGATCCCATCTATGACATAAGGAGTCATCTCCAAATATTGCCTTTGCAATTATCACAGTGAGCTCTTGACCAGTGGCAACAAGGAGATGAGATTTTCACAGTTGCTTCCCAAACACCCAAGGATGACTTGATGCTATGCTTTCCTAATGATTTTTGGTCATACCTTGAGGACTTTGATGATTTCTCCTCTAAGAATTTGGATTTATTTTATGAAGATGACTATCAACCACTATTGTGCTCAAGTTTTGATAGGAGTAAGAACATTGTTTGCCTAAAGAGATATTCTCATGACATTTTGCTCCAACCACCTCTTATTACCTTACCTTGCTGTATCATTAAAGGTGTAGTTGGGAATTATACATTTTACATTGAGTTTCCTGTGAAGCAAACCCGAGAATCCACGGATTCATTGAAAACTACAGATTTCATTCTATCATCTCATTTTTTCAACTTTCCCTTGAGAGTTTGCTAGTCGTCTGCTAGATCTTTGTCGATCCCTTCCCAGACTTTAGAGTGTGAGAACATCCTAGATAGCCAGTGTGCGAACCTTTTGAATCAATGTTTTGAACCTTGGGCTTTTCATGACCCCTTCCTGAAGTGGATTGAGTACTTTCCTCAGAGATGGACTTGGCAAGATTTTATCCCTCCCACCCGCCTCCATGAGTTGGACTTTGTGATTCCCAGTGATATGATATATGATCTAACTCATGATATTTTTGCGCTTGATTTATCACTATTTTGGTTTATGATGAAGCAAAAAGGCAGGTATCGTGGGACGTTGCTGGATTGGCTTCATTGGTTTTTTAACTACACCCAACATTCCAGCCAACAGGTAAGTACAGGTAAGAAGTTTATTTTCACATTGATTGTTTATATATATATATATATATATATATACTGGGGTTGCATTACCACCCCAAATTTGTTACTGATGCTTCTATTGAGATCAAGCAGGTCTGTAGGTTATGCCAGAGATGCTGAGGTTCTCATGCGCTCTACGGTGAGAACATGTCCCCGAGTTGGAGCCAGATGTTATCCCCACTTTTTAGGGATAACTAGGAGATCATGTCTCGAGGCCCACAAGTCCTAGACATGGAGTACCGAGAGCAGAATTGACCTAAGCATGGCCTTGGAGGGCCCACCTTTTCTTCTTCTATCATATTTATCTTGTCAGCAATAGTAGCATCCATCACCATCGGCTTGGTCCTGTATTAGAAATGGTTCTTTCTCCATGAGGTAATTGGTCCATGTATCATGGTATGTGCCACTTTTGATCATTAAAACCTTTGAATATATGCATCTCATTTTT
>JZKD02S0700936.1:660104-738795 GCA_000966675.3 Picea glauca
AGGTAAGTTTTCACTCTATCACTCCAGTATGCATAATTTCTTCCATCAAATTTTTGAATCCCATTTGAAATGTGCTCATGGTCATCCATCTCTGCTCAGGATTTTCCTCCCAGTGCTTAAACTGTTCTGAAGGCAACCTGCTCTGATACCAATTGTTGATACTTAGAACACATCACCAAAACACTTCATCCTCCCTTGAAATCCGACCTTCTTTACTTTTGATTTCCTCTAAAATTCGACTTTTGTATCAAATGAATGTATAATGATATTTATTTATACCATTTATGTCACTTCCTTTTAACATTAGGGCTGACCTGACAATTTCTTATTTTGTAATTCTTTTATTTAATTATCTTCAGGGCCTACATGTACTTCCTTCTTCAATTCACTTTGTCATCTTCAAAAATTCATTTCTCCTCAACCATGAGGATCCACGTGACGCGCTACATACCATCGAAAACAACATGCTGTATACTATCCATCCATGGGTCTTGTATCCACATGTGCATTTTCCTTCATGTCCAAATACCTTTATGAATCTTGCGGTCCAAAACCCATGACTAGGGTTGACATCAATGACAACAACCAATATTCCAACAAGAGGGTCTCATCACGAGCCAACCTTTCATTTTTGTGAAATTACTTGTGGGTAACGCTGCCACCACTAGTCACCACACCAGGTCAGTGTCGCCTGATTAGCTCTTGAACAATAAAAATAAAAAAAAAAGAATAAAAGAATAAAGGAAAGAATGGGCTTGGAAAGAATGCATCCATGACAGGTACAACTCGCCTTCTACAAAAGCACCCACAGGTAACACCTTGCATCCTTGGCCCTCACTGCACCCACATGCTTGGATTTCCCTTGACCACATCACCCACTCACATGGTTTGGATGAGGTCTTTTTCGAGAACTTTCCTTTTCCAGTGGACATTAGCCCAATAGGACGTTTTGTCTTTTCCTCTAGACTTGTATTACAGGATTGTGTAACGTCTTTGAGATGTTAACTGATGTATTAGGGATTTTATGCATATGTTTAATAATATTAATGATGAGATGTGATTGAAATTGCTATGATCCATGTGACTAATGAGCCCATGGAGGGCGTAGCCTTTGATGTGTAGGACCATACCCGACGGACATGTACCATTTGGACCGGTACACATGGGGAGATGATCAGTTCAGACTTCCATGGGGATGAAGAGCACACCAGATGGATGTTGAGACCCCATTAGGGGGAAGAGACAGGACAGAGGTTGATCAGAGGCTTTGCACCAGAAAAGAAGAGGACGTTCCACCAGAGGCAACCCGACACAGCTTGACCTAGGGGGATTGACCCATTTTCAGTGGGATGTTTGCTCTAGATGGCCTAGGACATCACCAGGAGGCTTATGATGTCATCATGAGCATATTAGCAAATGTACAGGGTAGTTGACATGTGTGGAAACTTGGAGGAGCCTAATGAGGGCTAATGTTTTGCTTCAGGAGGCTACATTTGCCCTAATAGGGGATAACGTCACCCTAGGAAGGGGTGACGTATTACCTTTTTTCTTGATTAGGGTTTAGTCTAGCATTTAATGTAAAAACAATATTATTTTGGTATTATAGCCTTGTCGGCCTTTTTATGACCTAAAAAGTAAATCAGGTCATTGATACACTATATATTGAGGGTTTTCACTCTCATTTTTATCAGGATGATTCATTCAATCCATAAGGAGGTCTGAAATTTGTGCCCTATCTTGGGTATTTGGCTGATATAGTGAGGCACACTTATTGAAGGAATACATTTTTGGCATTTCATGGTGTTTCTCTTGAAGGAAGGTGTTACAACTAGGGTTTGCATGCTTATTTCTTGATGAATTGTAAGTATTTTTCTGAAAAACTTATTAAATGAATGGTTGTAGTCTTATTTTATTGCATATGTTTATAAATTGCTGAATCAAAACCCTAGGTGACAAGCACACAAGTAGGTCCTTGTCTCATGTCCCTTGATAGAGAAATTTTCAGCCATTGAAGAGGAAAAGAGAGACTAGCCGTAGCTACACTCCCTTTTCTTCCTCCTTTATGTTAGCCGTACCATTTGAAACTCAAGAGGAAGAAGATGTCCCAGGCCTAGGTTATCTACAGTTAGGGTCATTTTTCTTCTAGGGTTTGATGAAAGAGCCTTGCTGTAGAAACACTCTCCCTCATTGACTCTCTTGTCTTGATTTTGTGCTAGCGATTTTTCCAAATTGATCTAAGGAAGGAGGAGAGAGCACGGAGCCTTACTATAGCAACACCGGAGTGAGCCTCTCTCCCCTAGGGTTTTGATTCTGAGGCCTTGCCATTGCAACACTTCATAACTCTGCCCTCTAGTCCTTAGCCATCCTCCTTCAACCCTTGCGTCCTTCACTTTTGACTCCATTTTACCCCCTAAGGCACTGATCTAGAGTCCTCCATCTTTGAAGTGAAACTTGATCACAACTACTTTCAAAACCTTGAGTCAAACCCTAACTACTAACCCTAGATCTAGCTAACCATACTAACCCTAAATGCTGACGTCAATCTTGGCTATTATATCATTGATGCATCAATGTTTTGTTTTATAAGCAATTGAATGGTGATTTGGACATTAAATGAAATAAAGTGTTGATTGGTTATATTAAATACTACATCGTTCCAGTATTTATTGGTGAAGTGACATTATTTTCATTGCTATATTGATAAACATTGACTTCGTCAATATTTATTGCCATATTGCTTATATATATATCTATATTTTAGATAATCATCTATTTGCATGAAGTACTAACCCATTGAAATATAGCTTGCATATATCAGTTTGCTATTGCTTTGTTCCAGGCATGTGTACTTCTTTGGGGTTTTACTTCATTATTGGCTGTTTAGCCGTGATTATCTATTTGGTGGTGACTTGTGAGGGGGAAAACTTGTCCTTGTCTTATTATCCTTTTGCCTCCTCAAAACCCCAGGTCACTGGGGATGTCTCCCCTGGGCCTCACCTCCCTAAATAGAAAGAACCTCCCCATCATGCTGACATTGGGTGGGATAGGTTCCTTTTATGCCAGTTTGGCCCTCAAAACCTCAAGCTTTTATCCTTACTACAAATTGTGCGATAAGAAGGCCAAACCCACTTATCCCTCTAGGATAAGTGTCCTCATAGATCAACTCAACTCAGTGATAGATGAGTACGATCTGGAGAATGTATTTCACACATGGCACTCCCATGTGGACTTCTAGAGGCTACTCCCTTTAGAAACACTAGGGTCAACTCCGCATAGTGTGTGACGTCAAGGTCAATTCCCTTGACATGTCCTCATGTGCTCTCCATAAGGGACATGTCCTCATGTGCTCTCCACAAGGGACTTTGGGCTATAAGCCGAAACCCACTTATCCCTCTCGGATAAGTGTCCTCACAAATAAACTCAACTTAGTCACAAAGGAGTATGATCTGGAGAATGTCTCAGGATGCTGCAAACATCAACACTCCCTCTCAACGAGAGAGGAATTCTCTGCCACACCAGATCTGTCACGAAAGTACTCAAACTTTTTCCTAGTAAGGGGTTTGGTAAGAACATAAGCAACTTGCTCATGTGTATGAAGGTACCACACCAGTACTGCCTTCCTCTGCACCATGTCTCGGATGATTCAGAAATAGGGGGAGAAACAAGGATGACAATTTTTTAGAGAAGCTGGATATGAAATGGAGGGAAATGGAAAATATATATGTGTGTGCGTGTTAGTCATGGGGGATTATGCATTAGCAACATATATGTTTTCAATAACTGGATGGGGAGTGGTTGTGGTCTTGGTCTTGGGAGTGCAATAGCTCCAAACATTAGGCACCTTTGCTACAAACCTAAGAAAACTCTTCATTAGGCTTCATTAGGTTCAAGTTAGTAGACAAGCAATACTAAGTCAACATGTTCATACCTTCACCATCATAAATCACTAGCTCTATGTTATCCATGCAAGTGAAGAACCTAACTACGAGGCACCAAAGTTGCAAGATGTCCTTAAATGACCTCAGAAAGCACCTATTGAACCTAAAAGGATTCCACCTGAGAAACATCTCAGGTCCAACATCAATCCACCAAATATTAGACCTTATAGAGGTACCCTTACCAACAAAGGATGGGAATTGAGAGGTTGATTTAAGATGCAAGAATAAAACAAATCCCTTAGCATTTGTGATCTTGATCTAAAAGTCACAAATCAATTTCAGTTAACACAAGGTCCTGCATATTCTCAAGGATAATTTGGACATGATGAAAAAACAAGAGGGTCAAATTCAGATAGAACAAGAAGGCAACTTCAAACCCTCAGTTGGTGCCAACTGCTCTCTCCAACAAGAAAAACAATTAAAGTATTGAGTATTGGCATGCTTGAGGAAGGCCGAAGACGCATTATTTATAAGTTTTGAGGATCGCTTTTAGTGCGAGGGTTAGTGTAGATGCTTTTATGATTTTTTCCCTTTTTCATGGTTCTTTTTTGAAATCCTAAAATGTTTCGAGTGAGAACCAAAATGTGGGACCAATGTTTTTTTTATGCTAAAACACCATTTCAAAAAAATGAAAACAGCCCTACAATGATTTGGCGGTGTTTCCCCTCTATTTTAGTGCATAGAAAAACACTCAAAGAGTATAGAGTATTGGCATACTTAAGGAAGGCTTGAGAGGCTTTATTTATAAGTTTTGGGGCTCACTCTTAGTGTTAGGGTTAGTGTAGATGCTTTTAGGATTTTTTTTCCATTTTTGTTTCTTTTTTGAAATCCTAAAATGTTTCGAGAGGGCTGAAATATGGAACTAGCATGTCTTAGTGCCAAAACACCATTTCAAAAAAATGAAAACAACCCTGAAATGTTTTGGTGGTGTTTCCCCTCTATTTCAATATCCAAAATGTGGAATGACATTTTGGGGGACCTCTAGAGGAATTTCTAGTAACTAATATCTGAGCTAGTTGTGGTAAACTCCCACCAATCTACCACTAGACCATAATGCAACCGATGGCTTTCTTAAGTGAACTTTATTTCTCTTACATTATGGCATTTATCTTTTTAGGTTGTGATACCATCTAAAGCATTTGAAATATACTCTTGGTAAAGCTTCTTTCAAAATGACTAAAATTGAAATGAGAATTTTCCTCCACAAACATTGAACACACTAGGATCAACATTGGTTGTTACCTTATATAATTGTCATCTTTATGTTTTTTATGTAGGCTTTCAATTTTTTAAACTAGCGTAGATTCATCTTAAACCCGGATCTATCAAGCACCGAGAGGGATCCAATTTGTTAAGGTGTAATTTTTTTATTATTATTTCATTCCATGTATTGAGTCCATTTTATTTTTATAATTGCTATTTTTTTTTAATTCAACACACTTTTATCTTAATATAGCGTTATCTAACATAACATAACATAACACTAACACCTCAACATCTCCTCCATACCAAACTGTAAAACACCTTACTACTCTCGATGCAATCAAAGTCCAGAAAAATATAGCAAACTGAAGTGTGTTAGAACCTCTTCCTTTTCATCTTTCATGATCAGACCATAATGATTACACTACCCTCACAAATCTATGAACCTCAATGGCGTTCACTATTATTCGTTTCCTCTTCCACTTGGAGGAAATCCATTTAAAATTTTTATTGTGGGCCTTTGGTTATGAGTTTGTTAAGTTTAGAATTACATAGCTCATCATTTATTTATAATTATAAGATTTCATTGTACAAAAATATTGTAGCGTCATATATCGTGAGCAAACTACTAATTCATTGTAGGTTTATCCTTCTCTCTTGGTTTAAAGCTTTTTTACCTGTTCTTTCAAAATAGAAATTTTGAAAATATGATATAGGCCTGTACAATTTTGTTGGGCTTATCTATTTTTTCGAGTGATTAGTTCTAAGACCACCTAATAATAGCTTACATTTGGGTTTATAAGTATAATTATTTAAATGTGCTTTAATTTAATCGAGTATTCTAAGAATTCTAAATTGAATTTGGATTCATGAGTATGTGATTTTGTTAGCATGTTGTAGACAATCTTACTTTTGTATTTTTGAATAATAAAGTGATGCAACTCTAAAAAGTATTTAATAATGGTATTAGGTATTTTATACCTAGGATTTCAAATATGTTCTTTGTTGTCTTTGTATATATTTCAAATATGTTCTTTGTTGTCTTTGTATATAAGATTGTGTGATATACATTTTAACTTTAGTTTGTAAATCGTTTTTTATTTTTAAATAAAGATAGGCAAAATAATGTTTCTACAACACATACATTTTAGAGATGTTTCTTTTAGCTTGATGTGGTAGCTATTCTATTTTTCAATATGAAAACTTATTCATTGAAGTGAAGAGGGCTTATGATATTCAATTCTCAACCTTGTTAATGAAACCTGTTGATGTTGACAAACTTTTAATGTTACCAACATTCAATTGCTTCCCCAAAATCTACACTTCATGTTACATAAATTTCCAATTTCCCGTAATTATAAAATTCTTAAACATTCAAGTTTAGTTTCCAAAATCTCTGATGTCAATCTTGCCCATATATAGTTAACTGCATTTTCACTCCAAAACATACCCAGATTTATAGAGAGATTAATTCATAGAGCTTCAAACCAACTGGGCGAATTGTGAGCCCGTGCTACATCCAAAAGTTAATCTTTCTATAAAATAGAGAGAATCTTCAATGCTTGTTCTAATGGTGATTCAAACTTTAACGAGCATAAGACTTATGTCCAAGAATCCAAATATTTATCATGTTCACCCAAATATGAATAATATAATATCCGAGCACTCATTCTTGTTGAAGTTTTTACTTATACAACTAGCAATTACGGTTCTTCTTTATTATTACAATTATTTAGCACATTAGCTGCATAAATAAGACCACTGAAAGAGAGGAAATCACATAAACAATAGAGACACACAAATTATCCTTGGAAATCCTCATGGTGAAGAAAACCCAACAAAACTTCCTCAATATAGATAGGCCAAACACCGAACAAAATATCCTCCTCTACTCCTTCACTAGGAAGAGTAACACACCACTTGACCAAGAAATACCAAGATAGACTAGAAATCATCCCTGACGTCACCCCTAGTTGCAGTAGGTTCTCCTCCAAGACTTGCGCACTGCAGAGCTGAGTGTGTGTGAGTCCAAATGAGGCACTAGCCTCTCTTATAAATAGTGGTCTGGCCAACCTATAATTAAGTTTGGGCTGACCTGTCACTTTACCCTCTTAATTTACAATTAACTGTCAAGGCACAATAGGGTCGACTTTTACTACGGCACAATAGGGCCTAATTAAATATAATATAATAATATTATTCAACTCTCTCTCAGGAATATTCTTCGAAGTTACAATATTTCAAGACTCCCCCTTAACAAGAAGGGTATTCTACTGACAACATTAATAACAATTGACTAGACTCAATACATCATCAAGAGGAGGGTACATCGTCATCAACATCGAGAACACTGTCGGTCATATCTATAGGTCATCAATTTTTTTTTCTCATCATCAACATCAATAGAAATTGAAAATCATCATCATCTGCAATTCGGAGTTGGAGTAACATCATCATCATTAACAACATGAAGTTGGAACATCAACATCAACAACACAAATATGGAATAACATCATTATCATCAACAACATGAAACTGGAACATCAACATCATCAACAACATGAAGTTGAAACATGATGATCATCATCAACAACATGAAGCTGGAACATAAACATCTATATGTGGCAATAGAATGAGGCAGGTGCATTTAACAACAACATTTGTGGTACTTTGACACACCGTCCTTGTCGGACCTTCGAGATCTACCCAGGAATCATAAGATTCCCTAGGATATAGGATCCTAACTGAGCTACCACTACTGACAACAACTGGCATATACATGAACAAGTACTCTGACAGACTGTCCTTACCGGACCTTCAGGATATTCCCAGGGATGATCAGTCCTCTAGGATACAAAATCCTAATTGAGCTACCCGCTATTGGTCAGGATACCATAGTATCATTAGCATCACTTCCCCTTTCGAGGGAGGTCCTTTTCAGACTACACCAAGCTTGTCTCGAAAGTACTCAAACTTCACATGAGACAGAGGCTTAGTCAACACATCTACAACCTGTTCATCCATGCCAACATATTGGAGCTTTACAACTCCCTTCTGCACCATGTCACGAATGTAGTGATACCAGATCTCTATGAGCTTCGTCTTATCATGGAACACTGGGTTCTCTGTCATCTTTATGGAAATATGGTTATCACATAAAATCATGGTAGCTTCCATCTCCAGATTGAGCAGACTTGTCAACAACTTCTGAATCCATATGGCTTCACAACTGGTGGAGCAACAATATTGGATCACTTCCTGCTTTGCCACGAAGTCATGGCTGACCCCAAACTGAAACAATATCCTGAAGTGTTTTTTTCTATATGAAGCACTTTCAACCCAATCTGAATTAGTATAGCCATACGATCTGAATTCACAATCTACAGTATAATAGAGACCATAATCCAACATACCCTTAAGGTATCTCATCACATGCTTTGCATCTACAAGGTGAACATGTCTGGGCTCGACCAAATACCGACTCAAGGTCTTCAAAACAAAGCATATATTTTCCTTGGTATTCGTGAGATACATCAATGAACCAATAATCTATCTTTATAAAGTAGCATCAACTAAGTCTGACGAAGTATCAACCATGAGCTTCAAATTTGTCTCCATGGGTGTGGCCATGGATTTACATTCCAACATGTCAAACTTCTTCAATATTTCAACTGCATAATTCTCTTGGTTAAGGAAGATCTTCTCTGGGCTCTGCCAAACTTCAAGACCTAAGAAATAATGCATCGTGCCTAGGTCTTTCATCTCAAATTCTGCAACGAGCTTCCTTTAGCAATCTGTGATGAGGTTTTCTTCTCCTTTCAAGAATAAATCATCCACATATAGTAGCAATACAATTGTCTCATCATATATAACATTGAAGTAAATATTAGAATCAACTTTACTCTTGGCAAATCCCAAGCTTGTTAGAAAACTATCAATCTTTCCATACCAAGCTCTTGGAGCTTGCTTCAGCTTGCAGACACGAGTCTTCCTGTCCTATATTTTGAAACCAAATTTTCACATCACATTGTACCAACCTGGTCCACTTGATCAACTGCAACCTAATCTGCACAATAATTTGTTATCTCTATGTGCTTTCTACAAAGCACTATCTATCTCACTTCCTGAGAGTATGTCTACTTTTTCTGCAACTGTTCCTTCTGGAACCATAACTCTGCACCTGCACCTGCTATTTCTGAAGATGAGAATGACTGCTCTATTCTCATTATAGCTTATGAACTCTGAGAGTAGCTTCTCTACTCCATCATGATGACATATTCATTTTCTCCCTCTGAATCTCATACTATATCAAAAATCATGGTTGTTCCGATTGTCTTCATGAGAACTGGAACTATTTATTCGATTTCTAGAGAAAGTGTCTCATCATAGTCTTCTCCCTCTTGCTGGGAGAATCCTCTGGACACAAATAAGGGTTTGTATATATTTATACTGTTATTTGCAACATGCTTGTTTTGTTAGATCAATCTTGGAAGTCATCACTGAATTCCCTTCTGGTCTCATGGAAAAATCCATATCCCAGTCCTTTTGACTGGCTTCCTCCTCTTCCATTGAAACAAGGAAATCTTCTCAGGATATTTCATGTCTCGTAGAGGTGTCTAAAGCTACGATCTAGTCTTATAAACTCACGGCGCATCTGTCTGTCAGTCCTGGAAGATATCTCTTTTTCCTATATGATCCTTTCCAAGATCAAACTTACTTTGAGTCTTGATTTATTCTAAGTCTACAAAAAATTCATAGTCTCTGCAGGATATACTTGGTGTTGAATACCAAGTCTTAATATGAAAATCTGAGTTAGACTTCAAACGAATTTTGCTTCACGTCAAGGTGGCTTCATTACCCATTGACCAAGTCCACTATGATTTGTATTCTAATGTTCAGTCATCTTTGGAGCCTTCTGCTCCTGACAATCAATCTTCATATGAGGTACTTTGTATCTCAAAAGTAGTTTCTTCTTCATCTTGTTCTTCTGTACATGGATGTATACAATCATGTATACAACTTGGATAGTCTGTTTCATTGTAATGTCCCCATTTTGGGACATTATAACTTTACAGAGTGTTATGCCTACCAGACTAGCCAGATAGGGGTGACAGAGAGTTCGAGAGATATTGAGGGGTTTTAATGGGCCCAAATTGCATCGTTCATCATCAGGATCTAATCCACACAACTTGGTTTTGGTTTCGTTGCATTTCGACAATTTTTGTAATTTTGAGTTATTATGGGTCATATCTTAATTAATTTCAGTAAGAAGGTCACAATGGGCATATTACTTGGAGAAACCTCTTAGTGTAATAGCTCATCGGAATTGGGAAGAAGAGCACTATAGGATAAGATGATGAGAAGTGAATTTCAGTGGCCGGAGAAGCCATAAGGATGGATAAATCACTTTTTAGAGGTAAAATGATGAATTAATTAATTAATTAAGTGATTTAATCAAGGAATAATAAACTAAACTAAAAGTCACTTGGAGGGAAAAGGTCAACAATGAATTAGGGTTTCAACAGTGAATTAGGGTTTTGGAAAGCTATGAGAGAAGAGTCAGCGACCTAATTCATCATTATGCAGATTATGACTTATCATTGAGGAGAAGAGGCGCATCTCAGGAGAGATAGTTCAGTGGATTCCAGGAGGAAGACACCAGTTGGCTGATTTCAGGTCTTCCATCATTCTTCAGCAGCAGTTGCAGAGTGTTCAACAACAAGGGCACATTCATCCAGAGTGAGGGCATAGCTTCTGAGAGGGATTTTAGTCAACTTATCCTATCCATAGAGAATTCCAAGATTTCCCTTCGACCCATTTGAGAGGAAGGCAAGGTGCATCTTTTGCTTGGTTCCTCATCAGATTTCGTCGGTGGAATCAACTGGGGTGCATTTTTCAGACTTGGACGTGTGACACATTTGGCGGATACATTTGGGGTTCCAGAGCGAGCATCAAGACATATTCAGGGAAACCCTTCTGACCCATTTCCCAGTAGACCACGACTATCATTTTGAGACACGTCTCATCCGATTCCAATGGTGGAATCACTAGGACACATTTTGCCAGAGAAAGAGGGGCACATTCCCCCAGGGGGATCCATCCGGGGTCCAAACTCACCAGCAGAAGGGTCCGATAGTTACCAGTACTGAGGACTAGACTAGGACGCATCATTTGGGACAGTTTCTAGGCCATTCTGAGAAGTACAGCTCCCAGTGTGAACTTTCTTGACTTCCAACTGTTACCGTCAGAGTTGCCATAGTCCCAATGCATCCATTGATTCCGCATTGCTCCCATATTCCGGGTATTATCTTTTAGTTGCTTATTTGTATTCCGACTAAGATCCTTTGTCTGTTGATCTAGTCGAGTATTGTCAATTTATTCAGCTGCATTCGACCATTTTGTAATCCACAGAGATATCATAATACAAACTTTGTAGTCCTTTGTCACATTTATTATTTGTATGATCATTTATATGCTATAAGCGATTAATCCTACACACACATTAGCAACGTTTCCTAGACTAGCCAAGTTAGGAACATTACAATGGTATTAGAGCTGGTTTTCCTGCTAGCCTAAGGGGAAAATCAGATAAGGATCTAGACACATCATTACCAGTGAGTGGATTGATATGAGCACAGATGGAGCCTACACCCATTAGATGCAAGGAGCATTGCTACAGTTGCAAAGTGCCTTGGAATCCAAATCATAGATGTAGGGGTAAATGGAAGGTGCACATTGTTGAGGTGAACTATGAAAGCGAGGATGAGGAGATGCATGTGAATGCAACCATAGATGCCTATTTGGAGCAGTCCAATAAGGCTAGTGACTCTTGCGCATCTGAGGGATAGTTGTATGGACAGGATGATAGCACATATCCTTCATCTTCCCCATAAGGTAATGTTGAGGATTCAACACTTCAACATAGTGGTGACACTTGTGAGGATTCATTTGTGTTGGCACTTAGACATGATGAGATTAGGAGGTTGGATGACCTACCGGTGGGTGTAGACATGGATTTCAGGAAGTCATGTATGGAGAATGATGATATTCCTATGATGAGTGAGACACATTTTTCATCTTCTCAGGCACCTATGCTAGCCACAACACATGAGGATATCAGTGGAATTCCTGATATGGTTGAGGAGCCTTGTGTGGGGATTGTACAGAAGGAACATATGGATCTGCAAACCCATGAGGAGAGGTATAGCTTGGAAATAGTTGACCTTAGACATACCTATCAGTATGAGGAGAGTGAATCACCACTCTTGGATATTCCATCGATGGACCAAGTTGTGGAGACTGACAACTTGTTTTGACAATTACTCCCATGATCGATCTACAGTGATGAGGATGCACTCCTTATTGGTCGGAATGACCATAGCACGTGTCTGGACATATTTGTATGGGATCCAAACAAAAATGATATTAGTAGGGTGCGTGCACAGGTGGATAGAAATGCCCATACAGGATATGGTGTGATTCAGATAGGGGTCGCAGTTGGTGATGGCATGTAGTGGCATACATGAGGACTTAGTAGCGCATGGGACAATGGGCGGTTCAATGCCTTATATTTTGAGGAGTGTGTTGTTGGGGATTCCATTGTTGACACTAGCAGTGAGAGGCATGAGGTAGCACCTCAACGAGATTGTGATCAGGAGTGACGACACTTGGTAAGACAATTGAGAGTCAATGAGCACATGATCATGGTAGCCACTAGATGCATTGATGATACACATGCATTGGTAGCAGGTTATTTTTAGAGGGCCTCGATGGTACATGATAGTTCATATGCGAGACTTTTCATTGACGACTTCCATACACTCAGGGTGAGAGTGATTGTGATGAGGGCCGACTACCAACAATTGTTGAGGGATATGGATTACCTATTGGAGGTTGGCGAAATGTATCACAAGGCATTGAGGGAGCATGAGGTTGAGGTGGACCGACTCACTCATGAGTTGGTGAGAACATAGATATTCTCGGAAGGCACACAAACAACCCTTCAAGAATCATAGTCCAGATTAGAGGAGCTCCTTGATGAAATTAGACATATATCCACTACATCTATTTCAACAGAGAGTAGATATATCCCTCATCCACATTGTGAGAGGATGTTGGTGGTTTAGTAGTGGAGCACCAGTTGAGGGAGGAGCATGAGGAGTACTCAGGATCACTGATGAGTATGGAGAGATATGATCCATAGATACATGAGGATGTCCATAGGTCATAGGGACCACCCTTCACGAGGGGTGTTGAGACAGTTGAGAAAACACGTACACATGGGGATTTCATAGCCAGGGGCAGTTATGAGGACACTTCCATTTGTGTTCTAGGATTGATTGAACTTCATGTAGAGGATGACCCCATAGTACACCTAGGATCCAGGATGTTGCAGGTGCATACAAGAGATCACATGAGTATGTAGGGGCACACAGTGATGAGTGGTAGTTCACAGAGACATACCGAGTTGTACAATGGGATTCAATGGGACACACTGGATTGCAAGGAGGAGATGTACTTAGTAGAGCATGAAGATTCCTCTCCCTTGCAGCAATATACAGATATGGGAGATCACCTTAACCGTAGCAACAGTTGCGTGAGTGATGATGGATGGAGAATGATTGACCCATAGTTGGTGGAGGTACCTACCGTTATACCCGATGGTTGGTGTTCAGTGATGAGTATAGGTGATTATTTACCATGGGTGCCGATGGATGAGATTTTGGTTAAGTCCTTTGGATTGACCAAAGAATATGATACTTTCCAATCCTACAGTTGGTTGCAGATATTTATGATAGCCTTTACCGATACTTTCATCATTGACAACAACACAGGGGGAGCTAGACAGTGGCAGGGGACATAGAGAGGTTGCAGGCCGAGACCACTTGACATGAGTGTCTTGATTACATTCATCAGGATAGGGGTGGATCATCAGGGGCAGATAGTTGAGGCCATGGGCATGATGGGGAGTATCCTAGGCCATGGGACAGAGGATATCTCAGAGGTTGCTACATATTCAGACTCTCATTGGGATGAGGGTGGAGTGCTTTCGATAATTACCAGTAGGGCACACCAACAGTTAGTGGGGATTGGAAGTGATGAACTTCCAAATTTGACGTGGGATCTGTGAGTCCATTTGGTCAATAGTTTGTTTATTCTTATGAGGATCCAGGAGTGGAGGGTCCAGTATCGATACTTTGAGCAGACAATCATGATCATAGTAGAGCAACATCGACATGATGGTCCTTGTTAGAGAATAGCATGGGACCCTGGGATTACAGGACTAGACATTTCATTGATTGATGGAGAAGAGCAGACGTTTGCAAGGGGGAGTCACTTTGATTTTCCATTGAGTTTTAGTATTGGGGAGAGCACGTCACTGACTGGTGATTCTTTGAGGTCTTGTAGTCCCTCACTATGGCAACAACATGTTCAGTCGGTGGGGGTCGTGTTGAGTTTGGTATGGTTTGGTAGGATAGACCCATTTTGGGTTGAGGCCATGTGTTATTTACATGAGACTCATGGTGTTGATATGTTACAGAACTATACTCCACAGGGCATTGTATTTGACACTCTGATATGGGATCCAGGGATTGAAGTGCTTGGTAGTTCAACGTTTGATGGATTTTCATTTTGAGTAGAGTGGTTACTCAGGGAGTTGACTGAGATTCCTCAGCCATTGATCATTCTACTCATCAAGAGCATGTGGGTGTCATGCCTGGTGAGCACTTGGAGATACCACATCTTGAGGGGAGTCTACATTGTGTCACACAGGTGGATATGAGACCCTGGTATCATATGTAGTTGGATTCATTTATTTCTTGAGGATAAGCAATATTCCGGTAGGGAGGACTGTAATGTCCCCATTTTGGGACATTATAACTTTACAGAGTGTTATGCCTACCAGATTAGCCAGATAGGGGTGACCGAGAGTTTAGGAGATATTGAGGGGTTTTGTTGGGCCCGACTTGCATCGTTCATCATCAGGATCCATTATGCACAACTTGGTTTTGGTTTCGTTGCATTCCAACGATTTTCATAATTTTGAGTTATTATGGGTCATATCTTAATTAATTTCACTAAGAAGGTCATAATGGGCATATTACTTGGATAAATGTATTAGTGTAATAGCTCATCGGAATCTAGAAGAAGAGCATTACAGGATAAGATGATGAGAAGTGACTTTCAGTGGCTGGAGAAGCCATAAGGATGGAAAAATCACTTTTTAGAGGTAAAATGATTAATTAATTAATTAATTAAGTGATTTAATCAAGGAAGAATAAAATAAAGTAAAAGTCACTTGGAGGGCAAAGGTCAACAACAAATTAGGGTTTCAGTAGTGAATTAGGGTTTTGGAAAGATATAAGAGAAGAGTCAGCGACCTAATTCATCATTATGCATATTATGACTTGTCATTGAGGAGAAGAGGCGCATCTCAGGAGAGATAGTTCAGTGGATTCCAGGAGGAAGACACCAATTGGTTGATTTCGGTGTTGAGAGACACACCCTAGTCACCGGAAATATCTTTCAATTCTTCCATCATTATTCAACATCAGTTAGACAATGTTCAACAACAAGGGCACATTCATCCAGAGTGAGGGTGCAACTTTTGGAGGGTTTTTAGTCGACTTATCCCATCCAGGGAGAATTTCGAGATTTCCCTTCGACCCATTTGAGAGGAAGGCAAGGCACATCTTTTTCCTGGTTCCTCATCATATTCCAACAATGGAATCAACTGGGGCGCATTTTCCAGACTTGGATGTGCGACACATTTGGCGAATACATTTGGGGTTCCAGAGCGAGCATCAGGCCATATTCATGGAAACCCTTTATACCCATTTCCCAGTAGACCAAGGCGGTCATTTTGAGACATGTCTCGTCCAATTTCAATGGTGGAATCACTAGGATGCATTTTTCCAGAGAAAGAGGGGCGCATTCCCCTAGGGGGATCCATTTGGGGTCCAAACTCACCAGCAGAAGGGTGCGACATTTATCAGTACTGAGGAATAGAGTAGGGTGCATCATTTGGGACATTTTCCAGGCCATTCCAAGAAGTATATCTCCTAGGTAAAACTTTCCAAACTTCTAGCAGTTACCGTCAGAGCTGCCATAGTCCCAACGCATCCATTGATTCCGCAGTGCTCCCATATTCCGAGTATTATCTTTTAGTTGCTTATTTGTATTCTGGATAAGATCCTTTGTCTGTTGATCAAGTCGAGTATTGTCAATTTATTCAGTCGCATTCGACCATTTTGTAATCCATAGAGATATCATAATACACACTTTGTAGTCCTTTGTCGCATTTATTATTTGTATGATCATTTATATGCTGTAAGTGATTAATCCTAGACACACATTAGCATCGTTTCCTAGACTAGACAAGTCAGGAACATTACATTCATATCTCATCTAATGTGTTTCCTCTTGCAACATCACTATAGCTCCCTTAAGGGTTATCACCCGTGACCTGCCTGGAACAAGAACACCAAGGGAGAAACAATAGACAAGAATAATACTCTTTATAATAATAATAAAAACAATAGTGAGAACGATCGTCACAATAGCTCCTTCAGAGTTATTACTTGTGACCTTCCTGCAACAAGGGTAAAAAGTAAGAAATACAATAATAAGGAATGAGAGAAACACTCTTCTAGTGTTGTGATCAATCATTCCTCCATGGTAACTTGGAAACAAAACAAGAAGTTTCTCCTAGAGGAGATGTTATTTATATCTAGTAAATGATTACAGTGAGAATTTATCTCAATAGTGCTCACATGCTACTAAGTATTCAATAATAAAACTTTTCAAAGATTGCTATCACAACTATAGTGTTTAGCAGTTATCAAACTTGATATGTGTAAATTTGAATATTATCAATTTAATCAATCAAACCTGGAACCTGGAGTCTTGTCCTCAAGAATGAGTGTGTTTCTTTTCTTCTGAGTCTCCTTCATTCAATATGACAAGTATTTTCTTCAATCTGTCCTCTGTACTAAGATGACATGCTATCTTGACATAAATCTGAGTTCGGGAATAAACTCTATAATCTCAACTTTAATCAATCTAATACTTTGACTTTAATTTTGACCAATGGTTAGTATGATAAATTCAATAGATCAAAATGCAACCTGGATATTTATAAGATTACAACAACGCAATAACAATTATAGGCATATCAAAGTAATCAAACCCGGGGTGCATAGTTCCTTTGAATCTTTTGGATCTGAAATCCCTCTGGATCTGAGATCCCTCAGAATCTACGATTGTTGTTTAGGCCAAAGATCCGTTCTCCTGCAAATACCCTTTAGAATAATGACACGGTTTGAACATATGTAAGTACATACCTTTGACAGTAACAACATGTATTGGCACCATCTGGTAGTAGCGACAAACAATAATGAACCTTTAAAACTTTAAAGGTGCTTCAACTTGTAACTTAAGGTTAGCTGGATATTTGTTAGGGTAAGGTGCACTAGGATAATAAAAATTAGTCCCGACACTTCACAAAAACTTTCACTGCAACTGGTGTTGCAATTGGCATGAAGGAATTGGTAAAAGGAATTGGCACCGCAACTTGAATTGCTACTTCAACTGCAATTGATATTGCAACTGATACTGAAACTACAACTTGAATTGATACTACAACTGCAACTAATACCACAACTATAACTGATACTTCAATTGGAACTGCAACTGCAACTTAGGGTTTTATGAGGAAACCCTAATTTCTTAAACTTCAAATTTCAGAATTCTGATCCAGGGACTAGATGAGACTGTTGACCACCTATTCTGACTAGGGAGTCAATGTCATGTATCATGAAGCTATGTACTTGATGGTGCAACTTATTTTGAAGACTTATGGTTCAACAAAGAAATTTTTCCCCCGACACGTCTTTGTATGTAATTGGAATATTCGCTCCCCTGTGTGGGATAATAATGTAATAAGTAAACATGAGTCAATTTTTTAGTTAGTTACCTAGGAATTTATCATTAGGGAAGTCCTTTCATCGAGTGTTTTTTTTTCCTTAGTTGATTAATCTGGCCTTATAAGCCATTTTAATTATCCTTGAGTTTTTCACTCACAATAATTCTCCAAGTGGTGAAATGAATTCTAATGATCAATCCCATGGGGTGAATAAGGTCTAGGGATGTTGTAAATGACTATGCTAGACATATTCTAGAGTTTTGCGGAATTCCATCAAGTTTTGATAGTTTTTTTTTTAATTTATTAAAATTCTCCATTTAATGGGAATTTTAATTATTTTTGATGTAAAATGTAAAAAAATGGTCATTGGGGATTTTGTATAGGGGTGTGAGTACTTAAAAAAAATGGAAGAGGACCCCCTACACCCTTGGACCAAGTTTCAACTCATTTGGACAAGTTTTTCTAGGGCTTTGTCCATAAAGAGTCCAAGTCAGTCTAGAGTCAACATTTAATTGCTTTTAATTGGCTAAGGTAAAATAGCAAAATGTTGTAATAAGGGATTAAATACATGAGAGAGAGTGGGAAAGTCTTCCTAACCTTTTTCCTAAGTTGGAAAAGTAATTTTCCACTTAAGGAACCCCCCTTGTTTATCCAATAAATCAAAGTGATGTTTCCCTAGAAAAAGTGCACCCCCTTGCTCAACTACCTTGTCAAACTAAAAAATTAAAGGGAGTTGACACCAAAAACATTAAGTTCACCCCCCTTGATGCCTAACTTCATATTTGGGTTAGTGAAAAAGTGGTTTCCCCCTTCCCCACTCACACCTCAAACTCTAAACATGACTAAAACCCTAAAAGTGCGCCCCCCTTGAGATGATATCCCTCCTTTTGATGGATGCCGCTTAGAGATCATCCAAGAGGGGTCTCTCCTCTCTCCCAAGTATAAAATAATGCCTACCCCTCCTCATTTCCACATCTATTCTCAGATCAAGTTTATTCTACCCAAATCTCTCCCACTCCTCTCTCTCTCATTTTCTCATATCTTCTTGTAAATCTTGCTACAAGTATTTGCAACAACATTTTTCTCATTAATAGAAAAGCTTTGGAGGATATTTATGGTGCATTGAGAGTCTTCTTGATGCTGTGATTAATTCATTATTGAGGTGATATCTTTCTTTGTTCTTGTGTATTCTTTGTTACATTGTCTATACTAGGAGATCCATCAAAGTATTTTTCTTGGAGAAAATAGATAGTAGTATTGCTATTTATTTTTTGTGAGTTATTTCATAAGATTTTGCAAAGTATTTTATAGGCTCTTTTGATGGACTCACCTCCTTGTTAGTTTTGTAGAAAATATTCACTTTTTGCAGGTCACCAAGGGGTTTGAAGAAGTAAATTTCAGATATGAGAATTTACTCCTCTAACCAACATAAGCCTCCAATAATTTTCTGTTTTCATTTCCTCTCTTGCCATCTGATTTGAAACAAATTTCTATTAACGAGAGTGAACTGCCACCTAGTTTGAGTTAACTGACTGAAACATAGTAAAGTGAGGAGGAGATGAGGGAATCATTATTAATGCGCTAGTCTGGTGATGATTCCAAAGAAAATGCACATTAGGTGGTGATGATCCCAATGCTGCATGGTAATAATTCCAATGTAGCATCTAGACTCCACTCAATTGATCAAACTGAAGTGAAAACTAAAAAGAATATTCTCTCTAGAGGAATATTCTTCCTAAAATATATGATACTGAATAATGACTAATAAACAAGGAAAAACCTTAGGAAAAATAAATCCTAGGTGTGTGTGAAGTAACTCCAACACCCTCTCTGAACATCACTATAGTGAAAATAAAGTATGGGTCCTGACAATAAGGCCTTGTTAGGTACCCAAATATAAAATATACACTGAAATAAATGAGGAAAGAGGGAAAACCTCATGGGAAAAACTTTCCCTCAAATTTCAATGCATAAGAAAAACAAAAATGAGGAGCAAAAAACAATTGCTAAGCAATTGTGTCCTTCACTCCAAAAAGGCCTCGCAACTGTGCAAGTTTGTGCTTGTTGAATATTTTGTTGAAGATGTAGATGTCTGCACGGATCTGATGAAATAGATGCACTATTGAGATGCCTACACATATCCACTTTCTCTTCTTGTAATGAATAATATCCAAATAAAGTTTGGATGAAACTTTGAAAATCGTGAAGCCGTTTCCGAAAAAATGTTGAAATTTTGTTGATTTTAAAAAGATCATAACTTCACTTCCCAGACTCCGTTTCAGACGATTTTTTTTTTTAAATTGGATATTTTTTCGAGAGGAATTCAAATATCCAATTTGTTTTTGCAAAATTTTCTCATAAAATATCAATATTGAGGATGATGTGTGCGTCTCCCTTTTTGTCTCCTGACATGCATGCATTGCACATGGAAAAAGTGTCTGCATGTGACCCCTGAGATGCATGCCATATATTTTCCACACAAAATTCAACAAACAATTCTGAAATGGAGTAGACATTATTTGCAATTAATGGAAGACAATTTTTTGTAGATACTTGTGTAGAAGACTCTTCAGAATAAAATGTTTTATCTTCTGATGGATTTTCTTCTGGCTCTATCTATTCAACCTCCTGCATGAAATCTTTCTTATTCCCCAAAAAAACCTCCAATCTGCCCCATAATTCGTTTGGAGTTGAGTCTTGTGATTCATCATATACTTGGTGGATAATTTTAGGACAAACAAACATGCAAATACATCTTATGGCCATATCTTGTCTATTGAGAAAGTCCTTTTTTCTCATCGGCATAATCGGGCTCTACTTCCATTGCCATAGTTATTTGGTACAAACCTCTGCATCCGAGGATAAGCAGAATTTTTGTCTTCCATTCCAAATAGTTATGAGGTGTGAGAAGTATTGCAAGCGAATAATCCATCTTTCTGTGTTCTTCAATCTTCAGTATCTGCAACAATAATTTGGTGTAGCTTTTTCTTAGCAGTCCATCGACTCTGATACCATGTAAATGTGTTGAACCTGCATAGAATAGATCTAGCTAGAAAATACTACACACATTTGCAGAGAAAAATTGAGAAAGAAGGAGAGAAAGAATGGAATAATTCTCATTAACCGTTTTCCACACTCAAAGAGTGAATAATTTACAATAGATATAGGATACATGAGTAAATAATGCGCCATAGTGGTGGTCTAGAGTGAAATATCCTTGATCCAGATGATATGGATATCTACTGCTGAACTATGATTTTGGCTACTGAATCTGATACTCAAGGGGTTTATGAATGCATTTGAGTTACTGTATTATGATGTTGGTGACTTTTTCATGTGTGTTCCAGTTTATTATATGTTTTAGCAGTATAAGTCAATGCATTCGAAATAAGGACAACACAACTCACTCATATATATATATATATATATATATATATATATATATATATAATGCTGGAAAAGCAGGAAATACAATAATAACAGGAAGCAAATATAATAATCGTCAGTTAGATCTCATGGATCGGCATTGGAATACAAAATAATAAATAATAAATACCCGTGACCAAAAGAATGGGTGTTGGTCTGTGCATGCATGGATGAATAAAAAAAAATCAGTCTGATAGCTCAGGATAACTGCTGTAGAATCCAAAAAACTTTCCCTAATGGAAATCCTCATTGGAATGAGTTGGAAACTATCTCAAAATATGTGCCCTAGCCTCTAGACTGATCCTGATGAATTTTAGACCAAAGATCCAACCTCTGAAGCTTCGGATCTCACCCCATGGGGGTTTGCGCACCTCCTGGGCTCAATGAGTGTGCCCTAGTGATTCCACCAGAGGAATTTGACGATGTATAGCTCAAAATGATCGTCCTGGTCTCCTATGTAATGGGTCAGAAGGGATTCCTCAGATATGTACCAGAATGTCCCCTAGAACCCCAAATGTGCTTCCTCTAGAGTTGTGCCCTAAATGGCTCTTTTTCGCTTTTCGAAAGATTACACCATCGGAAACTAAAGACAGATGGCTCTATAGGTGCACCCTGGCTAGCTCTCTAATGGGTCAGAAGGAATCAGCCAAATCCGAACTGTCACAAGCGAATGCACAAACCCTCTCTCAAACACTTACACCCTCACTGGCTGAGCTACACAATCACTAAATTGGACACTGTAATGGATGGTGAAATACCTGGATGGTATCTCCAATAGTCCAGGGTGTGTCTCTCAACACCGAAATTGATCAATGGTGGTGGTTTCCTCCAGAAATCCACAAAACAACAAGGGGATCGATTTCCTCCTCTGCAAATATATCAACATCAAATCATAACATAATAATGAATTAGGTTTCTTGACCCTTCCTTTATATCTTCTTGAAACCCTAATTCATTGTTGACCTTTTCCCTCCAAGTGAATTTTACTTTATTTTGGTATTCTTTGATTAAATCACTTAATTAATTAACCATTTTAACTCTAAAAAGTGATTTATCCATCCATATGGATTCTCCGGCAACTGAAAGTCACTTCTCATCATCTTATCCTGTAATTCTCTTCCTCCCGATTCTGATGGGCTATTACACTAAGAGGTTTCTCCAAGTAATATGCCCATTATGACCTTCTTAGTGAATTTAATTAAGATATGACCCATAATAACTCAAAATTATGGAAATCGTTAGAATGCAATGGAACCAAAGCCAAGCTGTGTGGAATGGGTCCTGATGATGAACGATGCAAGTTGGGCCCAATAAAACACCTCAATATCTCCCGAACTCTCTGTCACCCCTATCTGTCTACTCGGGTAGGAATAACACTCTGAAATGTTGTAATGTTATAATGTCCCAAAATGGGGACATTACATAGAGTAATCTGGACACACACTAATAGTTATAGGAGTAAACTGCCACCTAGTCTAGTCTCTCAGGCTGTTACGAGAGTGAACTGCCACCTAGTTTGAGTTAAATAGTCTATCAATCTTCAATTAAATGATTGAAACAAAGTGAAGTGAGGAGGATATTAGGGAATCACGAGTAATGGTTTAGTCTGGTGATGATCCCAAGGAAAATGTGCATTAGCTGGTGATGATCCCAAGGACAATGCACATTAGCTGGTGATGATCCCAATCCTAGATGGTGATAATCCCAATGTAGAATCTATACTCCACTCAACTGATCAAACTGAAGTGAAAACCAAAGAGAATACTCTCCCTAGAGGAATATTCTTCCTAAAATATAAGAGACTGAATAATGACTAATAAACAAGGAAAACCTGTATGAAAAATAAATCCTAGGTGTGTGTGAAGTAACTCCAACAAGCATCCCAAGAGAGTCTCTTTGGCTTGCATTCTTTTCCATTAAGTTAAAAATCCGTATTGTAAATTAGTTGGGTGCCTACACCTTGCAAAGTGATTTGTCTATGCCAATCCATGCAATATCGTAAGGCTAGATGATTTAATTTTTCTGTTTTGTTTTTCCTTTGTTTGCCCCACTTTTCTCTTAAAGAGAAGGTTGTGTGGCTAGTTTAGCTATTTCATTTCAAGTTATTTCCTTTACATGCACTCACCTTGGCACAAAATCGATAGGCTTTTTCTCCTCCTTGTGCCATTGTTGTGAGGTTATCTAGTCATTTAATTTACATTATTTTTCCCACCTTTTTCCTTAAAGAAAATTTGTGTGGCTAGGCCTTTGTAAATTCTCATTTCAATTTATTTATTTTATTAATTTGTGCCCACACCTTGCATTTTTCTTGGCTCTTCCAACCTTGAAATATTGTTAGGTTAGGACCTTTATTTTCTTTGGAAAGTAATATAAATTGTGCCTCACATGTACCCCACATTTCTTTCCCTTGCCACTTTGGATTTGGGAAAGAAAGAAAGGGAAAGGGATTGTGAGGCTAGTTTAATTAGGCACTCAATCATTTCATTCTTCCAATCACCAAAATAGTGTGACTTGGGAGGCTGCTTGAGGTTGAAGGCGAGGACATCTTCATGACACTACGTGTCCCTCTTGTTGAGCGCCCAAGTATTCTGGATTTGACCTGAGGAGCTAGGGAAGGACCATGTTTTTTCTTCTTTTTGAGTGCCCAACATTTCCTTTTGGTTGAAGGGGTAGGTATTTGGGGTAGTCACATAGTCTAGGCTTTCATCTCTCATGCCTTGATTCCCCTTAATTCAAGAGAGACTTAAATTTGATTAAAATTTACCTCCACACTACATTCACTACATTTTCACTCTCATTTTCAGTTATCTTTCTTTTCAAGTTGAGCAACTTTACTTTCAAAGCGATTTAATTTTCAAGTTGTGCATCTTTTAATTTCAAAGCAATTTACTTTTCAAGTTGTGCATCTTTTACTTTCAAAGCAATTTACTTTTCAATTTGAGCAACTTTACTTTCAAAACAATATACTTTTCAAGTTGTTACTTTTCCAAGCATTTTCAATTCCTTGCTATCTCTCTCATTGTGAGTATCTTTATGAGTTGATGTATCATTGTTTATTGTGTTGAATGCATTCTTTCATTTTGGATTAGTTGTTTAAAGCTAAGCTATTTCATTGTTTAATTCATTGTGTAGATATTTTATGTTGTATTTCATTTTCTAGATTATCTTGTAATTGTGTAATTGAACTTTGGGTATATTTTAGGCATTGGTCTGTTTATTATATCTTAAAAAAGGGATTTGCTTGTCATTTGAAAAGTTGCATTATCCATTTTCTTTTCATTGGGTTGGGCATCCTTATAAAACCAAATTAACTCCTAGATCAACTAATTCAACCTTAACATAGTTAAGTAGGGTCTACCCCCTTTGGCTTCCCTAGGAGTGAGCCTAGACAAAACAAGTCCATATCGAGGTGGTAGTGGGTTTGAACTTAGGCTTGTGCCTCCAAGGACACACCAAGTGGGTTGGAGACTTCTCCACGCTTGTAGGTGTGTATAAGGACGACACCATCTTTAGTGTCGTTGCCGAGGATAACTCTCTTATCCTTGGTTAATTGACAAACTCTAATTAATTCTTTAAAAACTAAGTAATAAAATTTTTCCCTAAATTTTTTTAACTTGAGTTGTGTTATTCGACATCGATTACTCTCCAAGTGGTGACTCTATTTGATAATTATTTGAGGTATACTCCTAGGAGAAATCCAGAAGGGTTGGTTTATTCCTTTCCTAGACCTGAAAAGGTGTATAGGAGGAGAATAAACAAACTTGCTCCTCGTAGGCTACTTGAAAGTCTTAGAGAAGAAGAAATCTCTTATATCCATATCTTGTTTGCACATAATAATCCTACAACAACTAATTTTAATTCAACTATGGGTTACCTATTAAGGCTATGTAACTTTGCAAATATTCAAGGTTCTCCTCATGCTATTCATGACAAAGCTATTGAGAAATTGCTTGCCTTTCATGGAAATAATGTTGTTAGTGCCAGATCTCACATATTGAATTTTGACTTAAGTGTCAGTAAGTGGTGTAATGGACACAATCATGAAGATGTCAAGATAACCCTCTTTGTGTATTCTCTAGAGGGGGTTGCAGGTGAGTGGTTCTTAGAACAAGATCCTAACAAATTTAGCACTTTGGCCAAAATTCAAAAGGCCTTCAGGGAAATATGGGGTGATCAAAAGGAGGATCATCATCTTTTAGATTCCCTTAGTACAACTCAAAAGAAATAAAATGAGACTATTGAAGAATTCAATTAGAAGTTTAATGACTTGGTAAAAATCCTCCGTGCAACTATCAAGCCTCTTGATGCATATATTTTAATTCATTACATGGAAGCCTTTGAGGGAGAAATCATACATCAATTGAGGGATAAGGATCCACAAAATATAAGGTATGCACAAAACTATGCCATAAGGATAGATACAAATATGCAAGATGATAGGAAGTCAAACATTCCTGGTTTCTCAAGAGGAATTTCTTCCAAAACCTATGAGGAGAAGAGGAAGAAGGTTGAAAACCAAGAGTCTTATAGTGATGGTATAAAGGAGCTTTCTCAACTGATAAAACAAATGGAAGTTAACCATGCTAATCAAATGAATGCCTTGCAAAATAGGTTGATAGCCATGGAGAGGGATCAATCTAGTAGACCCCACCATAAGCCAAATGATAAATGGCCAAAGAGACCTCCACCTCAAGATCAAAGGCCACCTAATCCTTTTGAGTCTACTAACTTGGTTGATCACCAAGCTATACATTATTGTAGGCCTTGTGGGGAATTTCACGAAGAATCTACTTGCCCAGTCTTCATTGAAATTTGTGGTGATGAAGGGTTCTCTAGATCATAAAATGAACAAGTAAACATGTGTGGTAGAAAGTATAATGTTGGAATGAATGAATGGATGGAATTAGTCGAGTATGGTGATGATGTAAATTGCATGAATGATGTGGTTGATAGAGAAATAGAAAGGTTTGGTCCAAAGCCTACTCCCAAACAAGTATCAGATTTTGCCAGATATGGAGGTTTTGCTTACCAAAGAAATGGAACTAAGAGTCAAGACAAACCTCAACCAAATGTTCCTAAGCTACCTTCTCACCCTCCTAAATCAATTGTTCCTACAAATATAGAATTAAATGTTGAATTAGGAGGATGGTTGAGTAATGCGAAAGTGTTGGTCTCTGTAGCAGAAATTATGAAGATCCCATCTCAAAGGGAGAAACTCCTCAAAGCCATAGAGAGTCCTCTTCATAACAATGTTGACAAGACACCAAATGTAGCTTACCAAGATGCACCTGTAATTTTTCAAAATTGGGATAGAGGGAATGAAAAGAATCAACCAATTTTCCTTTCTCTACTTGTGAGCAATCATCTACTTCATACTTGCATGCTTGATTCTAAAGAAAGCTCAAATGTTATGACTAAGAAAGTGATGGAACAGTTAAATCTAAGGATTTCAAGGCCTTACCATAACATTTGTGCCATGGATAGTAAAAATATTGAAGTGCATGGTTTGATTAAAAGTTTACAAGTACACTTAGCTTCTTTCCTAGACATCATGATAGAAATGGACATAGCAATGATCGATGTGCCAACTTCTTGGGGTATGTTGTTTTCAAGAAAAACAACTGTAGATTTGGGGGGCAATATACAAATGGACTTAACTTATGCCACCATTCCCACTCCCGAAGGGGATGTGTTTAAACTAAATAGAGAATTAGAAAGAAGGTATCATGTGGAAGATCCAAGGAATCCCATAAATGAGTTAAAGTATAAATAAGATGATCTTGGAAATTATGTTGTTTTAAGTAACTCTTTAGGGCCTTTAGAAGAAGAAATTAAAGATGAAAGAGTTAATGAAGTATGGTAAATACATTTTGATGGCGCATTTTATAGAGCTGGGAAATGTGCTGGAATAGTCATTGAATCTCCATCAGGGAAGAAATTTAAGTTTGCATATAGATTGGAATTTGATGCTACCAATAATGTGGCTGAGTATGAAGATTTGTTGCTTGGTTTAGGGCTTTGCAAGGACATGGGTGTCAAATGTTTGAACATAAATGGAGATTCAGATTTGGCCATCCAACAACTTAAGAACAAAATTGCATGAAATTCTGAAAGGCTTAAAAGGTATAGAAATGTAATATGAGACTCCATGAAAAGTCTTGATGACTTAAACCTTATTTCTATTCCTAGAGATCAAAATTTTAGAGCAGATGAATTGGCTGTAGCTGCTTCCAACCTTCAACTTTCCCATGAGTTGATTAAAGAAAATATTTTGGTTGAAGTAATATTTAGGCTTTCAGTTCCGGATAATATGGATCATTGGAAAAATATTAGATGATGATAAGCAAGTCATTAGGTTCTTGAATCACATGCAAGAATTTTCTGAATTCCATGCCAATGAAAATGAAGAGGGGTGTAATTATACATCAAATGATTATAACATTAAACCAGTCCCTAGATGTCTTATTGCACAAGAGAGATCAAGATGGTCACAAACCAAAGAAAGAAACAAGTATAAAGCTAGGTGTCCACTTTGAGGTTAACACTAGAACTAATGAGGAGCCTAGGATGGTGAAGGTTGGAAAAAGCACACCTACAGAGGAAAGGAAATAAATTATTAAATTGCTAAAAGGATATATAGATGTTTTGGATTTCACTTATGACGAGCTTAAGGTATATAGGGAGGATGTAATTCAACATGTCATTCCTTTGAAGGAAGAGTCTAATCCCTTTAGACAAAATTTGAGACAAATTAACCCCAAGTTAGCTCTTTTGGTCCAAGAGGAGTTGCAGAAAATGCTAGCAACCAAAATAATAGCCCAAACTAGAATTTCTTCATGGTGTTCAAATTTGGTGGTAGCTAGAAAGAAGAATGGTCAAATCAGGTTATGTATAGATTTCAAAAACTTGAACTTTGCATGTACAAAAGAAAACTATACCCTCCCCAAGATTGAAACATTACTACAAAGGGTAACAAGTTCCATAATGATTTCAATGCTTGATGGGTTTTCGGGTTATAATCAGATCAAAGTCAAGGAAGAAGATAGACATAAAACTACTTTCACTACTCCATGGGGTACCTTTGAATATATAAGAATGAATTTTGTCTTGTCTAATGCTGGAGATACTTTTCAAAGAGCTATGGATTATGCCTTTAGAGGATTGATTGGAAAAATCATTGAAATCTATCAGGATGACTTGATAGTGTTTTCAAAGGATGAGAAGAGTCAAATATGTCATTTAAACAAGTTTTTGAAAGATGTAGGGAATTTGGAATTTCTTTAAATCCAACCAAGTCAGTTTTTGGGGTAACAGAAGGGAAACTTTTGGGCCACATAATTTCCAAAGATGGGGCCAAGTTAGACCCGGAAAGAGTTGAAGCAATTTAAAAAGTCGCTTTGCCTATATCAAAGAAATCTCTTCAATATTACCTAGGCCAAACAAATTTTGTCCACAGATTCATCCCAAATTATGCAGAAATAGTAAAGCCAATCTATAAGTTGCTTAAGAGAGATGTTAAATTTGAGTGGAATGATGAAAGCAAGAAATATTTCAAAGAAATTAAAACCATCATATATGAAGCTCCCATCCTCATAAGTCCGGATTATTCCAAGGACTTTAAGATTTTCTCCTTTGCCTCTGAAGTTACCATTGCTAGTGTGTTTCTTCAGAAAATGACCAAGGCCAAGATCATTCCATTGCCTACATGAGTAGGGCCTTGCAGAATGCAGAGTTGAAGTATCCCATGTTTGAAAAACATGCATATGCTTTGGTGAAATTCCTAAAACATTTCAGAGTCTTCATTGGATACTCCAAAGTAATTGGGTATTTTCCTAATTCAACAGTTAAGGATGTATTATCTTAGTCAGAAGGATTAGGCACAAGGGGAAGATGGATTGATAAGATTCAAGAATATGACTGAGAAATCAAACCCACTAAATTAATCAAAGGGAAAGGTCTAGCTAAAATGTTGATTGAAGTAAATGAAAAGGATTTGGGTATGATTTGTCTAAATGATAATCCAAAATTTTCCCCAAACATATTAAGGCTTGAACATGTTGAATGGTATGCATATACAATTTTATATCTTAAGAATCTCATATGTCCAAGCCATATTGTGGGTCATAAGAAAATAGATTTAAGGTTAAAATCATCCAAGTATGTCCTCACTAAAGATGGGCTAGTTTGGAGAAATCCTGATGGAATCATCCTTAGATGTGTTGATGAAGTTGAAGCCAAGAAACTAGTGGACGAGTTCCATGCTAGATTTTGTGGTGGTCATTATGCAACTAAGACAACAACTCATAAAATCCTTAGAGCAGGGTATTATTTGCCGACCATTTTTTTAGATGTCCATCAATTTGTAAGAAAATGTGAGCCTTGTCATCTTTTCACGGGAAATCAAAAGTTAGCTGCCCTCCCTTTACAACCAGTTGTGGTTGAAGCACCTTTTCAACAATGGGGTTTGGGATTCATAAGAAAATTTAAATATAATTCAAGTAATGGTTATTCATGGGTCTTAACAACTAACAATTACTTTACTAAGTGGGTTGAAGCCATCCCTACCAAATCAACAATTGAAAAGGTTGTCATAGTTTTCCTTGAAGACACGATAATAACTAGATTTGGTGTGCCTTCAAAGATGGTAACAGATAATGCCAACGCCTTTTTCTCTGCAGAGATGTCTTCTTTTTGTATCAAATATGAAATTATTTTTTCACATGCATCAAATTATTATCCCCAAGGAAATGGTCAAGCTGGGTCAAGTAATACAAATTTAATGACCATAGTCAAGAAAATTGTCGAGGATAGTAAAATCAAATATGCATTATGGGAAGATAGAATAACTAAGAAGGATGCTACATGAAAAATTCCTTTTGAATTGGTATATGGTTTGGATGTTAGATTGCCAGTATATTTTAAGCTTCCAACATATGGTTTACTTCAGGATTTTTTCATAGAAAAGGATGCAGTTCAGAATAAGATTAATCAGATGATTGGGTTAGATCAAAACAAAAGAAGGGATTATGATCAGAGTTGCAGAAATCAGGAAAAAATTAAAAGGGAATTTTATAAGTCAACAAGACAAAGGGATTTCATAGTTGGGGATACAATATTGTTATGGGATAAAGGCAAAGAAAAACCAGGCAAACATGGAAAGTTTGACAGTTTGTGGTTGGGTCCATATGTGATCTGGCAAATAGCAGGTCCTAACTCTTTCCACCTGAGCCATTTGGATGGTGAGTCCATGAATATTCCAATGAATGGGCAACAACTCAAGTTATTTTTCAGATTATGAGCAACTCGGTGTCCGAAGGGTCACCCTTTGTAACAGATCTCTAACCTTTTTCCTTTCATTCTTTTAGTTTTGTCATTATTTCATCTATGTATATAATTCATTGTATAGTAATTTCATTTATGTGATTATTTTTTATAAGATTTAATTTATTTAATTATTGCTTTCACACATGTATTTATGTTGGGTATTGGTGAGCACTTTATTTTGTAGATTCTAAAGTTCTCGCATGCTCTCCTTCCAAATAAAGATCGAACACACGTCCCCATGTGGATCCATATGTTGACCACCTATTTCGACTAGGGGTCAATGCCATGTATCATGAAACTATGTACATGATGGTGCAACTTGTTTTGAAGGCTTATGGTTCAACATGGCAATTTTGACCTCGACACATCTTTCTATGTTATTGGGATATCCGTTACCCTGTGTGGGATAATAATGTAATAGGTCAACATGATTCAATTTTTTAGTTATTTGCTTAGGACTTTGTCATTAGGGAAGTCCTTCCATCGAGTGTTTTTTTCCCTCGGTTGATTAATCTGGCCTAACAAGCCATTTTAATTATCCTTGAGTTTTTCCTGCACAATAATTCTCCAAAGTGGTGAAAGGTGGTCTAATGATCGATCCCATGGGGTGACTAAGGTCTAGGGATATTTTAAATGACCATTCTAGACATATTTTAGAGTTTTGCAGAATTCCGTCAAGTTTGGATAGTTTATTTATTTATTTATTAAATTTCTCCATTTAATGGGAATTTTAATTATTTTTGATGTAAAATGTAAAAATTTGGTCCTTGGGGATTTTGTATAGGGGTGTGAGTACTCAAAACAAATGGAAGAGGACCCCCTACAGTCTTGGACCAATTTTCAACTCATTTGGACAAGTTTTTCCAGGTCTTTGTCCATAAGGAGTCCAAGTCAGTCTAGAGTCAACATTTAATTGTTTTTAATTGGCCAAGGTAAAATAGCCAAATATTGTAAAAAGGTATTAACGACATGAGAGAGACTGGGAAATGTTTTCTAACCTTTTTCATAAGTTGGAAAAGTAATTTTCCACTTAAAGAACCCCCCCATGCTTAGCCAATAACTCAAAGTGATGTTTCTCCAGGAAAAGTGCGTTGCCCTTGCTCAACTACTTGGTCAAACTCAAAAATTAAAGGGAGTTGAAACCTAAAACCTTAACTTCACCCCATTGATGCCTAAATTCAGATTTGGGTTAGTGAAAAGGCGGTTTTCCCCTTCCCCACTCACCCCTCAAACCCTAAAGATGACTAAAACACTAAAAGTGCGCCCCCCTTGAGAAGATCTCCCTCCTTTTGATGGATGGCACTTGGAGCTCATCCAAGAGGGGTCTCTCCTCTCTCCCAAGTATAAAAGAATGCATACCCCTCCTCATTTCCATATCTATTCTTAGAGCAATTTTATGTTGCCCAAATCTCTCCCACTCCTCTCTCTCTCTTTTTCTCATATCTTCTTGTAAAACCTACTATAAGTATTTGCAACAACATTTTTCTCATTAATAGAAAAGCTTTGGAGGATATCTATGGTGCACTATGAGTCTTTTTGATGTTGTGCTTAATTCATTATTCAAGTGATATCTTTCTTTTTTCTTGTGTATTCTTAGTTACATTGTCTAGACTAGGAGATCCAAACAAAGTATTTTGCTTGGAGGCAATAAATAGTAGTATTGCTTTTATTTTTTGTGAGTTATTTCATAAGATTTTGCAAAGTATTTTACAAGCTATTTTGATGTACTCACCTCCTTGTTAGTTTTGTAGAAAATATTCACTTTTTGCAGGTCACCAAGGGGTTTGAAGTACATTTCAGATCTGAGAATTTACTCCTCCAACCAACATACGCCTCCAATAATTTTTTGTTTTCATTTCCTCTCTTTCCATCTGATTCGAAACAAATTTCTGTTTTGAAATAATCATATAAATCTACTTTTTATGTTCATATTTTCACTGTAAAAATTTCAGTTTTGTGTACTAACATAAATTACTAAGTTTTTGGGTGTTTTTGCAGCATTTCTAGCAAGATTTTGCTTGCTGTTTTTTGCAGATTTTCGCTAGAACAAGGGGAAGTGCTGCCCATTTTGAGCTTCAAAACACTACAAGAAAGCCTCCTAAGGCTTGGGTATCAAACCCTTTTTCTTCTTTCTTCTTTGAATCTTTGTAAGAATCCCAAGAGAGTCTCTTGGGCTTGCATTCTTTTCCATTAAGTTAAAAATCTGTATTGTAAATTAGTTGGGTGCCTACACCTTGCAAAGTGATTTGGCTATGCGAATCCATGCAATATCATAAAGCTATATCATTTCATATTTTTGTTTTTTCTTTTCCTTTGTTTGCCCTTCTTCTCTCTTAAAGAGAAGGTTGTGTGGCTATTTTAGCTATTTCATTTCAAGTTATTTTCTTTACCTGCACCCACCTTGGCACATAATCGGTAGGCTTGTCCTCCTCCTTGTGCCATTGTTGTGAGGTTGTCTAGTCATTTGATTTAAATTATTTTTCCCACTTATGTCCTTAAGAAAAGGTTGTGTGGCTAGGCCTTTGTAAATTCTCATTTCAAGTTATTTAATTTATTAATTTGTGCCCACACCTTGCATTGTGCTTGGCTCTTCCAACCTTCTAATATCGTTAGGCTAGAAATTTTATTTTCTTTGGAAAGTAATCTAAATTGTGCCCCACCTATACCCCATATTTCTTTCCCTTGCCACTTTGGATTTGGGAAAGAAATAAAGGGAAATGGATTGTGAGGCTAGTTTAATTAGACACTCAATCCTTTCATTGTTTCAATCACCAAAATAGGGTGACTTGGGAGGCTACTTGAGGTTGAAGTCAGGGATGTCTTCACGACACTACGTGTCCCTCTTGTTGAGTGCCCAAACATTCTAGATCTGACCTGAGGAGCTAGGGAAGGACCTTGTTTGTCCTTCTTTTTGAGCGCCCAACATTTCCTTTTGGTTGAAGGGGTAGGGATTTGGCGTAGTCACATAGTCTAGGATTGCATCTCTCACACCTTAATTCCCCCTAATTCAAGAGAGACTTAAAATTAATTAAAATTTACCTACACACTACATTCATTACATTTGCACTTTCATTTTCAATTATCTTTCTTTTCAAGTTGAGCAACTTTACTTTCAAAGCGATTTAATTTTCAAGTTGTGCATCTTTTACTTTCAAAACAATTTACTTTTCAAGTTGTGCATCTTTTACTTTCAAAGAAATTTACTTTTCAAGTTGAGAAACTTTCTCCAATGTCCAACTCATTAAATCATCCAAGGCTTCTACTATTTTTCTTTTCCTATCTCCCTTCTTTTCTCTCAATTTAAGACACTTATTTGCTCTAAGATAGTCATTAAAAATTCACTTTTATGTTCATATTTTTCTATATAATTTTTTGTTTCATAGTGCTAACAGAAATTAACAAGATTCTTGGTGTTTTGTAGCATACTCCAACAAATTTAGTTTGTTTCTTTATGCAGATTTTAGCCAAGTTAAGGGGAAGTGCTACTTGTTTTGGCCCCCAAAACACTCAAAAAGAATCCTAAAGTTGGGATACCAAATCCCATTTCTTTATGCAGATTTTAGCCAAGTTAAGGGGAAGTGCTACTTGTTTTGGCCCCCCAAAACACTAAAAAAGAATCCTAAAGTTGGGATACCAAATCCCATTTCATTTCTTTTCTTCTAAAGCATTGTAAGCAACCCAAGAGAGTCTCTTGGGTTTGCCTTCTCACAAAGAAATATAAAATCTGATATTGTAATTAGTTAGGAAATATTGCCCACACCTTGCAAAAAGATTGGCCTAAGCCATCCTTGCAAAATCGTGAAGACTAGGTTTAAATTTATTTCCTTGTATTTATTTTATTACACCAACCTTGGCCAAAATGGTAGGCTTGTCCTCCACTTGTACCATTGTTGTGGGGTTACTCTTTGATTTCCAAGTCATTTAAATTCTTTCTTTATACCCACCTTGGCCAAAACGGTAGGCTTGTCCTCCTCTTGTGCCATTGTTGTGGGGTTGTTCTTTAATTTTCAAAGTCTTTTAAGTTATTTATTTTTCCCACACCTTGCAAAGAGATTGGCTAAAGCCATCCTTGCAATATCGTGAAGGCTTGTCTAAATTGTTTAATTCATTGCAAAGTAATCATGTTTGTGCTTCACCTCTAACTCATATTCCCTCCCCTTGCCACTTACTGGATCTTGGGTAACTAAGAAAGATAAAAGGATTGGATAGTAGTTTAATTAGACATCCAATTGTTATTGTTTCCACCACCAAAAAGGGTGACTTGGGAGGCTACAGGGGTTTGAAGTAGGGGATGGATTTGTGGCACTACGTGTCCTCCTTGCTTGAGTGCCCAAGCATTCTAGATTTGACCCGTGGAGCTAGGGAAGGACCTTGTTTGTCCTTCTTCTTGAGCACCCAACAATTCCTTTTGGTTGAGGGGATAACAATTTGGGGTAGACACATAGTCTAGGCTTGTATCTTTCACACTCTAATCCCCCTTATTCAAGAGAGACTTAAAACCTAAAATCAACCAACTACATTCACAACATTGCACTTCAAGTTTAGCTATTATTTTCAAAGCAATTTCACTTTTTCAAGTTGTGCAATCTTAAATTTCAAGCAATTTTCTTTCTATGTGATTTACTTTCCAATCAATCTCATGTTATAAGTTACTTTGTTTCAAGTACTTTCTTTCATTGTGAATATTTACATGTAATTAGAGATTCTTTATTTTTGGTTAAAAGAATTCTTTGTTCATTTGGAAATAATTGTCTAAAGCTCATAGTATTTCACTATCTAATTTATTGTGTAGGTATTTCATGTCTTGTTTTATGTTGTAGATATATATTTAATTGCACATCTCAATAAGCAAAATTTGGGTATATTTTAGGCACTGGTCTATTTTATTGTATTGTAAAGAAAATGATTTCCTATCATTAAGGGAATTGAATTTGCATTGTTTGCTTGTCATTGGGTTGGGTCTCCCTAACAAAAACCAAATTAAATCCTAGATCATTTATTAAAACTTAACTTAGTAAAGTAGGGTCTACCCCCCTTGGCTTCCCTAGGAGTGAGCCTAGATGGAAGAGGTCTAGATCTAGGTGACAATGGTTTTGGACTTAGGCTTGTGCCTCTAAGGACACACCAAGTGGGTTGGAGACTTCTCCACATGAGTAGGTGTGTATAAGTACGACAACATATTTGGCACCGTTGCCGGGGATAAGTATCTTATCCTTGGTTAATCGATTCTTTAAAAACTAAGTAATAAAAATTTTCCCTATTTTTTTTTTTGTAAGTTAGTAAATATATTAGGGCCTTCTTGAAAAAGTTACAAATAGTTTGTCATGCATGGAAACAGTGCCCAAATGGGAAACCATTGTTGGCACTAGTCCAAAAAAGGAGTGACACTTGTCCAAAATGAAACGTTGTTTGCCATGCAAAAATCTATAGTGCCACGCAGGGCGACGAGCTGTTTGTATACAAATATAAACATGCAAAAATACAGTGCCATGCAGGGCGAGGGGCTGTCTGTAAAATGATCTAAACTGGACAAATCTAGCTGTAAAAACAAGGACTAAAAAACTTAGAAAAAGAGCATTAAAAACCTGGACCAAGTTTTGGGCCTACGAAGGCCTGGGTTTTCTTCATCTTGCCTTTGTCGCGTTTTGTAATTGCTTGCCAGAGATCCTAGAGAAAGGACACCAAGTTGTCCACCCTGATCCATCGCTCTGTGTCCTTCTTTTGCAAATCCCGGAGGGCGGACTTGATGTCCTCCTATCCCTTGGTCAATTCACGCAGTGATGCTGTAATATCTTCCTGGTCTGCACAATTGTTGCCGGTGAAACGAAGTTGGGAGTCGACCGAGGTGGAGGGAAGTGGTGAGGGAGCACAGGTGGATTCAAAGGGGTGGTGATGTGGGGAGATAGGAGGATGTAGACGACAAGGTGGAGAGGGGGGGGGGGGGAGGTGGATAGCCCAGATAATTTCCCATGGCGTCAGACCATTCTACTCGACAACCATATGGATTTGAGAGTGGCGACAGGTCCTGGGTGGCTTCAATAATTGGCTCTGCGGGAGCAGGAGCTATGATGGGAGCCAAGACAGGGAGAGTGTCTTCATGAATTGGCTCTGTAGGAGCAGGAGAGATGATGGGAGCAGGAACGAAGAAGGGAGTAGGAGCTATGAAGGGAGCCAAAATAGGGAGAACATTGATATCCAAAGGGTGGTCAGAATTGGGCATTTCTTTGCCCCTGACAACGTACCAGGTGGCTCGTCACCTTGATTTACCTCTTAGATGGGGCATGACGGGGGGAATCACTTTCTTGGGGGAGAAGACACAGAGACGAATGACCAGAACGCTCCAAAGAGGGAGAGGGGGAGCGTTGGATGACGAAGGAGGGAGAATGCTCCTGAGCTTGGCTGTAGGGCCACCATAATTGGGGAGAGGAGGTGACTTGCACAATGCTATGGGCGTTCGCATGTTGCAGGTCTTCGAGCGCATGTGACAAACTTCCAACTTGAATGTTCTGAAGGGTGGCAACGTCTGTGTTTAAATGTTGAGGCGATGTGATGGGGGGGCGGGTTCCATCGGGTGCTAGTTGGCTGACTATCTGTCCAGGAGGCCTCCCCATGGCATGCCCACTCGTGTTGCCTAGAAACACCCCATTCGGGGGTTTTCCCTAAAATTTTTAACTTGACTTGTGTTATTCGATATTGCTTAATCTCCAAGTGGTGACTCCATTTGATAATTCTTTGAGGTATACTACCAGGAGGAACCCACAAGGGTTGTTTTATTCCCTTACTGAACCTAAAAGGGTGTATAGAAGGAGAATAAATAGACTAGCTCCTCGTAGGATACTTGAAAGTCTTGAAGAAGAAACAATATTTGATATACATCTCTTGTTTTCACATAATAATCCTACAACAACTAATCCTACTTCAACTATGGGTGACCTCTTGAGTCCGTGTAATTTTGCAAATATTCAAGGTGTTCCCCATGCTATTCTTGACAAAGCTATTGAGAAGTTGCCTTCTTTTCAGAGAAACAATGCTATTAGTGTCAAATCTCATATCTTTAATTTCAACTTATGTGTCAGCAAGTGGTGTAATAGTCACAATCATGAATACATCAAAATGACCCTTTTTGTGTATTCTTTAGAGGGAGAAGCATGTGACTGGTTCTCAGAGTAGGATCCTGACAAATTTAGCACCTTGGATGAAATTCAAAAGGTCTTCAATGAAAGATGGGGTGATCAGAGAGAGGATCATCATTTATTAGCTTCCCTTAGCACAAGTCAAAGAAGGAAAATGAAACTATGGAAGAATTCAATAAAAAATTTAATGACTTGGTTAAAAGCCTCCCTGCAACTATTAAGCCTCCCGATGCATCTATTCTAATTCATTATATGGAATCTTTTGAGGGAGAGATCATATACCAATAAAGGGATAAAGAACCAACAACTCTAATGGATGCACAAAAAAATGCTATTAGGATAGATAAAAATATGAAAAATGCTAGAAAGTCTAATATTCCTAGTTTCTCAAGGGGAACTTCTTCCAAAACTAACGAGGATAAGAAGAAGAAAGTTGAAAATCAAGAGTCTTCTAATGATGGCATTAAGGAGCTCACTCAATTAATCAAGCAAATGGAAGTTAACCATGCTAATCAAATGAATGCCATGAAAAATAGTTTGATAGTCATACAGAGGGCTCAATCTAGTAGATCCCATCATAAGCTAGATGATAAATGGCCAAAGAGACCTCCACATCAAGATAAAAGGAAACCTAATCCTTTTGAGTCTACCAACTTGGTTAATCACCAAGATATCCCATATTGTAGGCCTTATGGGGAATTTCATGAAGAATCAACTTGCCCAATCTTCATGGAAGTTTGTTGGTGAAGAAGGGGTCTCTAGATCAGAAAGTGAACAAGTTAACATGTGTGGTCGAAAATATAATGTTGGCATGAATAAATGGATGGAACTAACCGAATATGGTGAGGATGTAATTTGCATGAATGATGTAGTAGATTAAGCAACATAAAAGTTTGGTCTTAAGCCTACTTCCAAGCAAGTGTCAGATTTGGCTAGATATAGAGGCTTTTCTTACCAAAGAGGTGGAACTAAGAATCAAGACAAGCCTCAATCAAGTGATCCTAAGGTAACTTCTCCCCATCCTAACTCAAATGTTCCTACAAATACATAATTAAATATTGACTTAGGGGGATGGTTGAATAATGCAAAAATGTTGGTCCATGTAGTAGAAATTATGAAGATTCCATATCAAAGAGAAAAACAACTTAAAACTATAGAGAATCCTTCTCAAAACAATATTGACAGGCCACCAACTGTAGCTTACCAAGATGCACCTGTGATTTTACAAAATTGGGATAGGGGGAACGAAAAGAATCAACCATTTTATCTTTCTCTGCTTGTGAACAACCACCTCCTTCATAATTGCATGCTTGATTCTCGAGCAAGTTCAAATGTTATGAATAAGAAAGTGATGGAACAATTGAATCTAAGGATTTCAAGGCCTTACCATAACATTTGTGCCATGGATAGTAAAAATATTGAGGTACGTGGTTTGATTAAAAGTTTACAAGTGCATTTGGCTGCCTTCCTAGACATCATGATAGAAATGGATATAGTAGTAATTGATGTGCCTGATGCTTGGGTATTTTTCTTTCAATAAAAACAATGTAGACTTGGGGGGTGATATACAAATGGATTTAACTTATGCCACCATCCCCACTCCAGATGGGGCCACGTTTAAACTGAATAGAGAATTGGAAAGAAGGTATCATGTAGAAGACACAAGGAATCCCTAAAATGAATTGAAGTATAAAGAGGATGACCTTGGAAATTATGCTATTTTGTCTAACTCTTTAGGGCCCATAAAAGAAGAAGTTAAAGAATAAAGAGTTTGTGAGTTCTGATACACGCATTTTGATGGTGCGTTTTCTAGAACTGGAAAAGGTGCTAGAATAATCATTGAATCTCCATCTGGTCATGAATTTAAGTTTGCATATAGATTGTAATTTGATGCTACCAATAATGTGGATGAGTATGAAGCTTTGTTGCTTGGTTTAGAGCTTTGCAAAGGCATGGGTGTCAATTTTTTTAACATAAAGGCAGATTCTGATCTGGTCATCTAACAACTTACGAACAAATTTGCATGCAAATCTAAAAGGCTAAAAAAGTATAGGAATGCAATGTGGGACTCCATGGAAAGTCTTGATGCCTTAAACCTTATTGCTATTCCTAGAGATCAGAATTTTAAAGTAGACGAAATAGTTGTAGCTGCTTCCATTCTTCAACTCTCCCATGATTTGATTAAAGAAAACATTATGGTAAAATTCATATTTAGGCCTTCAGTTCTAGATAATATGGATCATTGGAAAATATTTGATGATGACAAGCAAGTCATTAAGTTCTTAAATCACATGGAAGAATTTTCTGAATTCCATGCCAATGAAAAAGAAGAGGGATGTAATTATACAGAAAATGATTATAAGGTCAATCAAATCCCTAGAGGCCTTGTTGCACAAGAAAAACTATTTGACAGGAAAGATGGTCACAAACCAAAGGAAGAAGCAAGTACAAAACCAATTGATCACTTGGAATTCAACATAGGAACTAATGAAGAGTCTAGAATGGTGAAGGTTGGAAAAAGCACACCTATAGAGGAAAGAAAATAAATTATTAAATTACTAAGAGAATATAGGGATGTTTTGGCTGTCACCTATGATGAGCTTAAGGTCTGTAGGGAAGATGTGATTCAACATGTCAATCGTTTGAAGGAGGAATCTAAGCCCTTTAGACAAAAGTTGAGACAAATTAACCCCAAGTTATCTCCTTTGGTCCAAAATGAGTTACAAAAAATGCTAGCAGTCGGGATAATAACCTAAACTAGACATTCTTCACGGTGTTCAAATTTGGTGGTAGCTAGAAAGAAGAATGGTCAAATCAGGTTGTGTATAGATTTCAAAAATTTGAACATTGCATGTACAAAAGATAATTATCCCCTCCCCACTATGGAAACATTATTACAAAGGGTAACATGTTCTGAAATGATTTCAATGCTTTATGGGTTTTCAGGTTATAATCAAATTAAGGTCAAAGAAGAGGATAGGCATAAAACTACTTTCACTACTCCATGGGGTAATTTTGAATATCTTAGAATGCCTTTTGGATTATCTAATGCTGAAGCTACTTTCCAAAGAGCTATGGATTATGCCTTTAGAGGATTAATTGAAAATATTATTGAAATATATCAGGATGAATTAACATTGTTTTCAAGGGATGTGAAGAGTCACATTGGTCATTTGAAACAAGTTTTTGAAAGATGTAGGGAATTTGGAATTTCTTTAAATCTGACCAAATCTATTTTTGGGGTAATAGAAGGAAAAATTTTGGGCCACATAATTTCCAAAGATGAGGTCAAGTTAGATCCAAAAAGAGTTGAAGCAATTGAAAAAGTCCCTTTGCCTATATCAAAGAAATCTCTCCAATCCTTCCTAGGCCAAACAAATTTTGTTCACAGATTCATTCCTAATTATGCAGAGATAATAAAGCCAATCTATAACTTACTTAAGAAAGATGTTAAATTTGAATGGAATGATGAAAGTAAGAGAGATTTCAAATAAATTAAAACTGCCATATTTGAAGCTCCCATCCTCATAAGTTTGGATTATTCCAAGGAATTTCAGATTTTCTCCTTTGCCTCTGAAGATAACATTGCTGGTGTAATGCTTCAGAAAAATAACCAAGGCCAAGATCAACCTATTGCTTACATGAGTAGGGCCTTTCAAAATGTAGAGTTAAAATACCCCATGTTTGAAAAACATGCATATTCCTTTGTAAAATCTCTAAAACATTTCAGAGTTTTCATTGGATACTCCAAAGTAATTGGGTATGTTCCTAATTCAACGGTTAAATATGTATTATCTCAGTCAGAAGGAATAGGTACAAGAAGAAGATGGATCACTAAAATCCAATAGTATGACTTGGAAATCAAACCCACAAAATTAATCAAGGGGCAAGGTCTAGCTAAAATGTTGACAGAGGGAAACGAAAAGTCTTTGTTTATGATTCTCCAGAATGATGTCCCAGAGAATTCCCAAAACATATTAAGGCTTGAACAAGTTGAATGGTATGCATATATAATTTTCTATCTTAAAAACCTCACATGTTCAAGTCATCTTGTGGGTCATAAGAAAATAGATTTAAGGTTAAAATCATCTAAGTATGTCCTCACTAAAGATGGGTTAGGATGGAGAAATCCGGATGGAATAATCCTTAGATGTGTTGATGAAATTGAAGCCAAAAAGCTAGTGGATGAATTCCATGCTGAATTTTATGGTGGCTATTATGCAGCTAAAACAACAACTCATAAAATTCTTAGAGTAGGATATTATTGGCCCACTATTTTTTCAGATTTCCATCAGTTTTTAATAAAATGTGAGCCTTGTCAACTTTTCACTAGCAAGCATAAATTAGTTTCCCTCCCTTTGCAACCAGTAGTGGTTGAAGCACCTTTTCAACAGTGGGGTTTGGACCTCATAGGAAAATTCAAGGATAATTCGAGTAATGGTTATTCATGGGTCTTAACAACCACATATTACTTCACCAAATGGGTTAAAGCCATCCCTACTAAATCAACAACTGAAAATGTTGTCATGGATTTTCTTGAAGACAAGATAATAACTAGATTTGATGTGCCTTCAAAAATAGTGATAGATAGTGCAAAATCCTTTTGCTCGACAGAAACGTCCTCTTTATGTTTCAAATATAACATTATATTTGAAACATGCATTAGATTATTATCCCCAAGGAAATGGTCAAGCCGAATCAAGTAATAAAAATCTAATGACCATATTCAAGAAAATTGTGGGGGAAAACAAAAGGTCTTGGGATAGTAAAATCAAATATGCATTATGGGCAGATAGAATAACTAAGAAGGCTACAACACGAAATATTCCATTTGACTTAGTCTATGGTATGGATGTTATATTTCCAACACACCTTAAGCTTCCAGCGTATGGTGTACTTCAGGATTTTTCCACAGGAAAGGATGCAATTCAGAACATGATTAATCAGATAAGAGTTAGATGAAAACAAAATAAAGCCTTATGATCAGAATGCAATAATTAAGAAAAGGTTAAAATGACATTTGATAAATCCACAAGGCAGAGGGATTTCATAGTTGGGGATGCAATGTTGTTATGGGATAAAGGAAAAGGAAAACCACACAAGCATGGAAAGTTTGATAGTTTGTGGTTGGGTCCATATATGATCTGGAAAATAGCAGGTTCTAATTATTTCCACCTCATCCATTTGAATGGTGATCCCATGAATATTCCAATGAATGGGAAACAACTCAAGTTATTTTTCAAATGATGAGCAACTTGGTGTCCAAAGGGGCACCCTTTGTAACGCATCTCTAACCTTCTCCCTTTGATTCTTTCGGTTTTGTATTTATTTCATTTATGTATGTTGTTCATTGTATAGTCATTTCTTTTGTATGATTGTTGTCAATAACATTTCATTTATTGATTATTGTTTTTATACATGTATTTATGTTGGATATTGGTGAGCACTCTGTTTTGTAGATTCGGATGTTATTGCATGCTCTCCTTCCAAAGAGATCGAACATATGTCCCCATGTGGAGCCAAATGTTGACCACCTATTTCGACTAGGGGGTCAACGTCATATACCATGAAGATATGTACCTAGTGGTACAACCAAGTTTGAATACTTTTGGCTCAACAAGGCAAATTTTCTCCCGACACGTCTTTCCATGTACTCAGAATGTCCACTCCTCTGTGTGAGATAGTATTGTAATATTCTAGCATGAGACAATTTTTATCTAGTTACCTAGTAATTTATCATTAGGGAATCCCTTTCATCAAGTTCTTTTTTTCTTTAGGTAATTAATCTTACTTAACTGCAATTTTAATTATCCTTGAGTTTTTCACTGACATAAATCCTCCAAAGTGGTGAAATGTATTGTAATGATAGATAACAATGGATAAATAAGGTTTATAAGTGTTTTCAATGACCATGCTAGATATAGCCTAGAGTCTTGCGGAATTTCGTTAAGTTTTGATAGGATTTTTTAAATAATTAAAATTCCCGTAAACTGGGAATTTTTAATTATTTTTGATGTAAAATGTAAAAAAGTGGTCCTTGGGGATTTTGTATAGGGGTATGTGTACTCAAATAAAATGGTTTATGAACCCCTACACCCTTGGACCAATTCTCAACTCATTTGGACAAGTTTTGCTAGGTCACTGTCCATGAGGAGTCCAAGTCAGTAAAAAATCAGCAAATAATTGGCTAAATTAGAATAACCAAATTTTGTAAAAGTGACTAAAGTCATGGGAAATAGTGGGAAAATGATTCCTGATGTATTTCCTAAGTTGGGAATGTGATTTTCCACTTAGAATAACCTCCATTTCTAAGCCAACAACCTCAAGTGGTCACTCCCTAAGAAGAGGGGCACCCCTCTTGCTCATGAAAATATGGGAAATAAAAAATAAAGCAAGAGGGTGCCCAAAACTTTGGGTGTACCCCCCTTTTACCCTAACTTCACATTTTATGAGTGGGAAAGGTGTTTCCCCCCTTCCCCATTCACCCCTCAAGCTTCACCCACTCACTAAACCCTAAACGTCTGCCCCCCTTGAGATGACAATCCCCCCTTGGATGTGTAACACTTGGAGCTCATCCAAGAGGGGTATTCTCTCTCCCTCAACTATAAAAGAATGCCTCTCCTCCTCATTTTCTTATGAATTCTCATTGCAAGTCTGTTATTCCAAAATTTCTCCCATTCTTTTTCCTCTATCTCTTCCATTCTCTCATTGTAAATCTTGCTACAAGTATTTGTAGCAACATTTTATGGATAATAAAGGAAGATTTGGAAGATCTCTTGTGTGGATTGAGAGTCTTCTTGGTGCTTTCCATCGTTCTCTTGTGAGGTGATATAGCTACATTTTATTTCTTCTATATTTTTGCTTTCACTATTTTAACTTGGAGATCCAAACAAAGTTTTTTGCTTGGGAGTAATTGGTAGTAGTATTTCTATTAGTATTGTGGTAGTTTCTTTCAAGTTTGGAAAGTATTTTGCAAGATTTTTAGATGTACTCACCTCCTTGTTGTCTTGTGTAGTAAGAGGATACTTGTTTGTAGGATACTAAAGGATTGGCCTAGCTCAAAAATAGCACAATACCTTATCTTGAGTGGGCCTAGCTCAAGGGTTGGCCTGTGCTTGAATTCACAGGTTCACCATAACATATTTGTAAAAGTACTTTGCACATAAGCCAACAATATATTAAGTCTAAGAATGATAAAGTTTTACAGAGTGAATATCTCTAGTTCACAATCAGAGTTCTAACTTACGCTTTAATGAGAAACTACACATATATATACATAAAAGGAGGCCTGCTTGCCCCAAGAATGGAGAGACAAGCCCCTAAAATTCCGCTTATCCATCTTAAAACAACAAAAACTAGAAATTATGCTATAGTCCCTTGATTGAATCATATGCAGAGGAAACCCATCAATTATCAATGATCATGATTTTCAGCCAATGGGAATGTTGATCCCATCCTAAGGCCATGGGGTTCCTCCAAATCTTCACATATGGGTATTAATGAGAAATCCAACTTGTCATAACCACTGATTGCTCATGTGCAAGTGTGCCCCCATCACATCTTTTATGTTGAGGGTCGAGCCCTATTATATCTTCTTAAAATATTCTTTGATCAACTTGTCTCTTCATCCAATAGCTTGGGAGCATAACCTTGCTAACCTGTAAATGATAGACAACTTTTATGAAAGTTTCTGTTTCCTTGTGGACACATGTGCATATTTATGTATTAATTCAAAATAATATTTAAAACATACTTTTAACTTTACTATAAAAAGGAAATAAAATAATTAAAGTGGAAAATATATATACCTCATGCAAACTAGAATAAGGTAGGGAACGAGTCCTTATATATGGAAAAGACAAAAATATATATATGTTATAGGACATAAAAATGAGCAAAAATGTGTCAAAATGGTGGTTCATCAATACTTTTGAATGTTCTATCTATCTATCTATCTATCTATCTATCTATCTATCTATCTCTCTCTATATATATATCCAATTTACCTTGTGTATTATCTTCATAATGAGGATAAGTGCTTTATGGGTTTCTCTAAATGTATATTTACAGAAAAAAAGATTAAAATATTATACTTTAAAATATTCATTGTGTGTACACCCGGATGGGGTGCCACTTGGAAAGAGATGGAGGACATCTGGAACTGGGCAGTCGTGAGAGTTATTAACTCCGACTGCCAGCCCCTGCACTTTAATTCCTCCATGGCTCACACCATGAGAGGAATACTGTCAGTGCGCCTGGCTGGTGATTTGGGCGAGTGGACCAGCTAGGAAGGGTGTACTAGGAGGACGCAATGGTCATTTCAGGCTTCAATGGAGGACACAATGGTCATTTCAGGATTCTATGGATTAAATAGGTGCAACCAGGCTCATACTATTCCTTACCCACCCTAGTGCACTCTCCCTGCTATGCTCCTCGGCTCTCGGAAAAATTCCTGAACCATTGTTCTTTGCAACCTCTTTCCGTGAACCAATGGCATCCTCCCCGATTCCCTCCCCTCCACTTTCCCTCTCAGCTTCTCCATTTCCCTCCATCACCCCATACATCTCCCTCCAACATCCATTTCTTCCTTCCTCCACCTCCATATCCCCCCCAGCATGCCTCAGGAGCACGAAAAGCCCAAGAGGGGTGCTCGCACAAACAACACCCTCTCTTGTGGTAACATGCTTACCCCCTCCCAAAGAGCGCTCATCGCCCATTTCACCATCCCATGACACACTTGCCAGAGGACGTAGTCAACTCCTCTCCAATCCTATGGAGCCAATTCGGTTAAATTGGAGCCGACCTCCTCCACTGCTCACTACCCTTGTCTCTACCACTGCATCACAGATTGAGCGAGGTAAAAGAGGAGGCACCACCCTTGGTCATGCGACCCACTCTGGAAACCAACCTCTTGCCCCCCCCCATCGTCAAGCCAGACGACCCCTACTATGGCGATGTAAGCTGCAAGGTGGAGGAGGAGATTCCTCCAAGATGGTAGTTGGAGAACAATGCAGGAACATACAAGGATATCACCACAGAGGCTGCCAATGAAGCTGGCAAGGAGGAGGAGGAACAACCACAACATTTTTCCAACCGTCTCGTGGAGGAGCACCTTCAACTCCTCTTCGAGATCAGGCAAAAACAAGATGACCAGGTGCACTCACAGAGCGTCCTCGGCCAACGGATGGATATCTTATTCGATGCACTCACAGATGTTCCTGCGCGCGCTAGATGCTTGACTTACAGTCAACGGTTCACCCCAGACTACACTATACATGGAAAACTAGGCCCAACTATGGATTGATATCCCTAGGTTTCAGTTTTTTGTCTATTTTAGTTGCAGAGTCGTTGGTTTAGTGTACCACGACAAAAAGATATATGAACTAACAATTTTTTCCTATAGCTAGCCTTAGCGGTAGGTTGCAGAACATGGTTTGCATATTTTTTCTTTCGCAAACATATTGCAATTTTTGTGTAAGCATTTTAGTTCCAGCAAGGCTAGAANAAGTAAGAAATACAATAATAAGGAATGAGAGAAACACTCTTCTAGTGTTGTGATCAATCATTCCTCCATGGTAACTTGGAAACAAAACAAGAAGTTTCTCCTAGAGGAGATGTTATTTATATCTAGTAAATGATTACAGTGAGAATTTATCTCAATAGTGCTCACATGCTACTAAGTATTCAATAATAAAACTTTTCAAAGATTGCTATCACAACTATAGTGTTTAGCAGTTATCAAACTTGATATGTGTAAATTTGAATATTATCAATTTAATCAATCAAACCTGGAACCTGGAGTCTTGTCCTCAAGAATGAGTGTGTTTCTTTTCTTCTGAGTCTCCTTCATTCAATATGACAAGTATTTTCTTCAATCTGTCCTCTGTACTAAGATGACATGCTATCTTGACATAAATCTGAGTTCGGGAATAAACTCTATAATCTCAACTTTAATCAATCTAATACTTTGACTTTAATTTTGACCAATGGTTAGTATGATAAATTCAATAGATCAAAATGCAACCTGGATATTTATAAGATTACAACAACGCAATAACAATTATAGGCATATCAAAGTAATCAAACCCGGGGTGCATAGTTCCTTTGAATCTTTTGGATCTGAAATCCCTCTGGATCTGAGATCCCTCAGAATCTACGATTGTTGTTTAGGCCAAAGATCCGTTCTCCTGCAAATACCCTTTAGAATAATGACACGGTTTGAACATATGTAAGTACATACCTTTGACAGTAACAACATGTATTGGCACCATCTGGTAGTAGCGACAAACAATAATGAACCTTTAAAACTTTAAAGGTGCTTCAACTTGTAACTTAAGGTTAGCTGGATATTTGTTAGGGTAAGGTGCACTAGGATAATAAAAATTAGTCCCGACACTTCACAAAAACTTTCACTGCAACTGGTGTTGCAATTGGCATGAAGGAATTGGTAAAAGGAATTGGCACCGCAACTTGAATTGCTACTTCAACTGCAATTGATATTGCAACTGATACTGAAACTACAACTTGAATTGATACTACAACTGCAACTAATACCACAACTATAACTGATACTTCAATTGGAACTGCAACTGCAACTTAGGGTTTTATGAGGAAACCCTAATTTCTTAAACTTCAAATTTCAGAATTCTGATCCAGGGACTAGATGAGACTGTTGACCACCTATTCTGACTAGGGAGTCAATGTCATGTATCATGAAGCTATGTACTTGATGGTGCAACTTATTTTGAAGACTTATGGTTCAACAAAGAAATTTTTCCCCCGACACGTCTTTGTATGTAATTGGAATATTCGCTCCCCTGTGTGGGATAATAATGTAATAAGTAAACATGAGTCAATTTTTTAGTTAGTTACCTAGGAATTTATCATTAGGGAAGTCCTTTCATCGAGTGTTTTTTTTTCCTTAGTTGATTAATCTGGCCTTATAAGCCATTTTAATTATCCTTGAGTTTTTCACTCACAATAATTCTCCAAGTGGTGAAATGAATTCTAATGATCAATCCCATGGGGTGAATAAGGTCTAGGGATGTTGTAAATGACTATGCTAGACATATTCTAGAGTTTTGCGGAATTCCATCAAGTTTTGATAGTTTTTTTTTTAATTTATTAAAATTCTCCATTTAATGGGAATTTTAATTATTTTTGATGTAAAATGTAAAAAAATGGTCATTGGGGATTTTGTATAGGGGTGTGAGTACTTAAAAAAAATGGAAGAGGACCCCCTACACCCTTGGACCAAGTTTCAACTCATTTGGACAAGTTTTTCTAGGGCTTTGTCCATAAAGAGTCCAAGTCAGTCTAGAGTCAACATTTAATTGCTTTTAATTGGCTAAGGTAAAATAGCAAAATGTTGTAATAAGGGATTAAATACATGAGAGAGAGTGGGAAAGTCTTCCTAACCTTTTTCCTAAGTTGGAAAAGTAATTTTCCACTTAAGGAACCCCCCTTGTTTATCCAATAAATCAAAGTGATGTTTCCCTAGAAAAAGTGCACCCCCTTGCTCAACTACCTTGTCAAACTAAAAAATTAAAGGGAGTTGACACCAAAAACATTAAGTTCACCCCCCTTGATGCCTAACTTCATATTTGGGTTAGTGAAAAAGTGGTTTCCCCCTTCCCCACTCACACCTCAAACTCTAAACATGACTAAAACCCTAAAAGTGCGCCCCCCTTGAGATGATATCCCTCCTTTTGATGGATGCCGCTTAGAGATCATCCAAGAGGGGTCTCTCCTCTCTCCCAAGTATAAAATAATGCCTACCCCTCCTCATTTCCACATCTATTCTCAGATCAAGTTTATTCTACCCAAATCTCTCCCACTCCTCTCTCTCTCATTTTCTCATATCTTCTTGTAAATCTTGCTACAAGTATTTGCAACAACATTTTTCTCATTAATAGAAAAGCTTTGGAGGATATTTATGGTGCATTGAGAGTCTTCTTGATGCTGTGATTAATTCATTATTGAGGTGATATCTTTCTTTGTTCTTGTGTATTCTTTGTTACATTGTCTATACTAGGAGATCCATCAAAGTATTTTTCTTGGAGAAAATAGATAGTAGTATTGCTATTTATTTTTTGTGAGTTATTTCATAAGATTTTGCAAAGTATTTTATAGGCTCTTTTGATGGACTCACCTCCTTGTTAGTTTTGTAGAAAATATTCACTTTTTGCAGGTCACCAAGGGGTTTGAAGAAGTAAATTTCAGATATGAGAATTTACTCCTCTAACCAACATAAGCCTCCAATAATTTTCTGTTTTCATTTCCTCTCTTGCCATCTGATTTGAAACAAATTTCTATTAACGAGAGTGAACTGCCACCTAGTTTGAGTTAACTGACTGAAACATAGTAAAGTGAGGAGGAGATGAGGGAATCATTATTAATGCGCTAGTCTGGTGATGATTCCAAAGAAAATGCACATTAGGTGGTGATGATCCCAATGCTGCATGGTAATAATTCCAATGTAGCATCTAGACTCCACTCAATTGATCAAACTGAAGTGAAAACTAAAAAGAATATTCTCTCTAGAGGAATATTCTTCCTAAAATATATGATACTGAATAATGACTAATAAACAAGGAAAAACCTTAGGAAAAATAAATCCTAGGTGTGTGTGAAGTAACTCCAACACCCTCTCTGAACATCACTATAGTGAAAATAAAGTATGGGTCCTGACAATAAGGCCTTGTTAGGTACCCAAATATAAAATATACACTGAAATAAATGAGGAAAGAGGGAAAACCTCATGGGAAAAACTTTCCCTCAAATTTCAATGCATAAGAAAAACAAAAATGAGGAGCAAAAAACAATTGCTAAGCAATTGTGTCCTTCACTCCAAAAAGGCCTCGCAACTGTGCAAGTTTGTGCTTGTTGAATATTTTGTTGAAGATGTAGATGTCTGCACGGATCTGATGAAATAGATGCACTATTGAGATGCCTACACATATCCACTTTCTCTTCTTGTAATGAATAATATCCAAATAAAGTTTGGATGAAACTTTGAAAATCGTGAAGCCGTTTCCGAAAAAATGTTGAAATTTTGTTGATTTTAAAAAGATCATAACTTCACTTCCCAGACTCCGTTTCAGACGATTTTTTTTTTTAAATTGGATATTTTTTCGAGAGGAATTCAAATATCCAATTTGTTTTTGCAAAATTTTCTCATAAAATATCAATATTGAGGATGATGTGTGCGTCTCCCTTTTTGTCTCCTGACATGCATGCATTGCACATGGAAAAAGTGTCTGCATGTGACCCCTGAGATGCATGCCATATATTTTCCACACAAAATTCAACAAACAATTCTGAAATGGAGTAGACATTATTTGCAATTAATGGAAGACAATTTTTTGTAGATACTTGTGTAGAAGACTCTTCAGAATAAAATGTTTTATCTTCTGATGGATTTTCTTCTGGCTCTATCTATTCAACCTCCTGCATGAAATCTTTCTTATTCCCCAAAAAAACCTCCAATCTGCCCCATAATTCGTTTGGAGTTGAGTCTTGTGATTCATCATATACTTGGTGGATAATTTTAGGACAAACAAACATGCAAATACATCTTATGGCCATATCTTGTCTATTGAGAAAGTCCTTTTTTCTCATCGGCATAATCGGGCTCTACTTCCATTGCCATAGTTATTTGGTACAAACCTCTGCATCCGAGGATAAGCAGAATTTTTGTCTTCCATTCCAAATAGTTATGAGGTGTGAGAAGTATTGCAAGCGAATAATCCATCTTTCTGTGTTCTTCAATCTTCAGTATCTGCAACAATAATTTGGTGTAGCTTTTTCTTAGCAGTCCATCGACTCTGATACCATGTAAATGTGTTGAACCTGCATAGAATAGATCTAGCTAGAAAATACTACACACATTTGCAGAGAAAAATTGAGAAAGAAGGAGAGAAAGAATGGAATAATTCTCATTAACCGTTTTCCACACTCAAAGAGTGAATAATTTACAATAGATATAGGATACATGAGTAAATAATGCGCCATAGTGGTGGTCTAGAGTGAAATATCCTTGATCCAGATGATATGGATATCTACTGCTGAACTATGATTTTGGCTACTGAATCTGATACTCAAGGGGTTTATGAATGCATTTGAGTTACTGTATTATGATGTTGGTGACTTTTTCATGTGTGTTCCAGTTTATTATATGTTTTAGCAGTATAAGTCAATGCATTCGAAATAAGGACAACACAACTCACTCATATATATATATATATATATATATATATATATATATATATAATGCTGGAAAAGCAGGAAATACAATAATAACAGGAAGCAAATATAATAATCGTCAGTTAGATCTCATGGATCGGCATTGGAATACAAAATAATAAATAATAAATACCCGTGACCAAAAGAATGGGTGTTGGTCTGTGCATGCATGGATGAATAAAAAAAAATCAGTCTGATAGCTCAGGATAACTGCTGTAGAATCCAAAAAACTTTCCCTAATGGAAATCCTCATTGGAATGAGTTGGAAACTATCTCAAAATATGTGCCCTAGCCTCTAGACTGATCCTGATGAATTTTAGACCAAAGATCCAACCTCTGAAGCTTCGGATCTCACCCCATGGGGGTTTGCGCACCTCCTGGGCTCAATGAGTGTGCCCTAGTGATTCCACCAGAGGAATTTGACGATGTATAGCTCAAAATGATCGTCCTGGTCTCCTATGTAATGGGTCAGAAGGGATTCCTCAGATATGTACCAGAATGTCCCCTAGAACCCCAAATGTGCTTCCTCTAGAGTTGTGCCCTAAATGGCTCTTTTTCGCTTTTCGAAAGATTACACCATCGGAAACTAAAGACAGATGGCTCTATAGGTGCACCCTGGCTAGCTCTCTAATGGGTCAGAAGGAATCAGCCAAATCCGAACTGTCACAAGCGAATGCACAAACCCTCTCTCAAACACTTACACCCTCACTGGCTGAGCTACACAATCACTAAATTGGACACTGTAATGGATGGTGAAATACCTGGATGGTATCTCCAATAGTCCAGGGTGTGTCTCTCAACACCGAAATTGATCAATGGTGGTGGTTTCCTCCAGAAATCCACAAAACAACAAGGGGATCGATTTCCTCCTCTGCAAATATATCAACATCAAATCATAACATAATAATGAATTAGGTTTCTTGACCCTTCCTTTATATCTTCTTGAAACCCTAATTCATTGTTGACCTTTTCCCTCCAAGTGAATTTTACTTTATTTTGGTATTCTTTGATTAAATCACTTAATTAATTAACCATTTTAACTCTAAAAAGTGATTTATCCATCCATATGGATTCTCCGGCAACTGAAAGTCACTTCTCATCATCTTATCCTGTAATTCTCTTCCTCCCGATTCTGATGGGCTATTACACTAAGAGGTTTCTCCAAGTAATATGCCCATTATGACCTTCTTAGTGAATTTAATTAAGATATGACCCATAATAACTCAAAATTATGGAAATCGTTAGAATGCAATGGAACCAAAGCCAAGCTGTGTGGAATGGGTCCTGATGATGAACGATGCAAGTTGGGCCCAATAAAACACCTCAATATCTCCCGAACTCTCTGTCACCCCTATCTGTCTACTCGGGTAGGAATAACACTCTGAAATGTTGTAATGTTATAATGTCCCAAAATGGGGACATTACATAGAGTAATCTGGACACACACTAATAGTTATAGGAGTAAACTGCCACCTAGTCTAGTCTCTCAGGCTGTTACGAGAGTGAACTGCCACCTAGTTTGAGTTAAATAGTCTATCAATCTTCAATTAAATGATTGAAACAAAGTGAAGTGAGGAGGATATTAGGGAATCACGAGTAATGGTTTAGTCTGGTGATGATCCCAAGGAAAATGTGCATTAGCTGGTGATGATCCCAAGGACAATGCACATTAGCTGGTGATGATCCCAATCCTAGATGGTGATAATCCCAATGTAGAATCTATACTCCACTCAACTGATCAAACTGAAGTGAAAACCAAAGAGAATACTCTCCCTAGAGGAATATTCTTCCTAAAATATAAGAGACTGAATAATGACTAATAAACAAGGAAAACCTGTATGAAAAATAAATCCTAGGTGTGTGTGAAGTAACTCCAACAAGCATCCCAAGAGAGTCTCTTTGGCTTGCATTCTTTTCCATTAAGTTAAAAATCCGTATTGTAAATTAGTTGGGTGCCTACACCTTGCAAAGTGATTTGTCTATGCCAATCCATGCAATATCGTAAGGCTAGATGATTTAATTTTTCTGTTTTGTTTTTCCTTTGTTTGCCCCACTTTTCTCTTAAAGAGAAGGTTGTGTGGCTAGTTTAGCTATTTCATTTCAAGTTATTTCCTTTACATGCACTCACCTTGGCACAAAATCGATAGGCTTTTTCTCCTCCTTGTGCCATTGTTGTGAGGTTATCTAGTCATTTAATTTACATTATTTTTCCCACCTTTTTCCTTAAAGAAAATTTGTGTGGCTAGGCCTTTGTAAATTCTCATTTCAATTTATTTATTTTATTAATTTGTGCCCACACCTTGCATTTTTCTTGGCTCTTCCAACCTTGAAATATTGTTAGGTTAGGACCTTTATTTTCTTTGGAAAGTAATATAAATTGTGCCTCACATGTACCCCACATTTCTTTCCCTTGCCACTTTGGATTTGGGAAAGAAAGAAAGGGAAAGGGATTGTGAGGCTAGTTTAATTAGGCACTCAATCATTTCATTCTTCCAATCACCAAAATAGTGTGACTTGGGAGGCTGCTTGAGGTTGAAGGCGAGGACATCTTCATGACACTACGTGTCCCTCTTGTTGAGCGCCCAAGTATTCTGGATTTGACCTGAGGAGCTAGGGAAGGACCATGTTTTTTCTTCTTTTTGAGTGCCCAACATTTCCTTTTGGTTGAAGGGGTAGGTATTTGGGGTAGTCACATAGTCTAGGCTTTCATCTCTCATGCCTTGATTCCCCTTAATTCAAGAGAGACTTAAATTTGATTAAAATTTACCTCCACACTACATTCACTACATTTTCACTCTCATTTTCAGTTATCTTTCTTTTCAAGTTGAGCAACTTTACTTTCAAAGCGATTTAATTTTCAAGTTGTGCATCTTTTAATTTCAAAGCAATTTACTTTTCAAGTTGTGCATCTTTTACTTTCAAAGCAATTTACTTTTCAATTTGAGCAACTTTACTTTCAAAACAATATACTTTTCAAGTTGTTACTTTTCCAAGCATTTTCAATTCCTTGCTATCTCTCTCATTGTGAGTATCTTTATGAGTTGATGTATCATTGTTTATTGTGTTGAATGCATTCTTTCATTTTGGATTAGTTGTTTAAAGCTAAGCTATTTCATTGTTTAATTCATTGTGTAGATATTTTATGTTGTATTTCATTTTCTAGATTATCTTGTAATTGTGTAATTGAACTTTGGGTATATTTTAGGCATTGGTCTGTTTATTATATCTTAAAAAAGGGATTTGCTTGTCATTTGAAAAGTTGCATTATCCATTTTCTTTTCATTGGGTTGGGCATCCTTATAAAACCAAATTAACTCCTAGATCAACTAATTCAACCTTAACATAGTTAAGTAGGGTCTACCCCCTTTGGCTTCCCTAGGAGTGAGCCTAGACAAAACAAGTCCATATCGAGGTGGTAGTGGGTTTGAACTTAGGCTTGTGCCTCCAAGGACACACCAAGTGGGTTGGAGACTTCTCCACGCTTGTAGGTGTGTATAAGGACGACACCATCTTTAGTGTCGTTGCCGAGGATAACTCTCTTATCCTTGGTTAATTGACAAACTCTAATTAATTCTTTAAAAACTAAGTAATAAAATTTTTCCCTAAATTTTTTTAACTTGAGTTGTGTTATTCGACATCGATTACTCTCCAAGTGGTGACTCTATTTGATAATTATTTGAGGTATACTCCTAGGAGAAATCCAGAAGGGTTGGTTTATTCCTTTCCTAGACCTGAAAAGGTGTATAGGAGGAGAATAAACAAACTTGCTCCTCGTAGGCTACTTGAAAGTCTTAGAGAAGAAGAAATCTCTTATATCCATATCTTGTTTGCACATAATAATCCTACAACAACTAATTTTAATTCAACTATGGGTTACCTATTAAGGCTATGTAACTTTGCAAATATTCAAGGTTCTCCTCATGCTATTCATGACAAAGCTATTGAGAAATTGCTTGCCTTTCATGGAAATAATGTTGTTAGTGCCAGATCTCACATATTGAATTTTGACTTAAGTGTCAGTAAGTGGTGTAATGGACACAATCATGAAGATGTCAAGATAACCCTCTTTGTGTATTCTCTAGAGGGGGTTGCAGGTGAGTGGTTCTTAGAACAAGATCCTAACAAATTTAGCACTTTGGCCAAAATTCAAAAGGCCTTCAGGGAAATATGGGGTGATCAAAAGGAGGATCATCATCTTTTAGATTCCCTTAGTACAACTCAAAAGAAATAAAATGAGACTATTGAAGAATTCAATTAGAAGTTTAATGACTTGGTAAAAATCCTCCGTGCAACTATCAAGCCTCTTGATGCATATATTTTAATTCATTACATGGAAGCCTTTGAGGGAGAAATCATACATCAATTGAGGGATAAGGATCCACAAAATATAAGGTATGCACAAAACTATGCCATAAGGATAGATACAAATATGCAAGATGATAGGAAGTCAAACATTCCTGGTTTCTCAAGAGGAATTTCTTCCAAAACCTATGAGGAGAAGAGGAAGAAGGTTGAAAACCAAGAGTCTTATAGTGATGGTATAAAGGAGCTTTCTCAACTGATAAAACAAATGGAAGTTAACCATGCTAATCAAATGAATGCCTTGCAAAATAGGTTGATAGCCATGGAGAGGGATCAATCTAGTAGACCCCACCATAAGCCAAATGATAAATGGCCAAAGAGACCTCCACCTCAAGATCAAAGGCCACCTAATCCTTTTGAGTCTACTAACTTGGTTGATCACCAAGCTATACATTATTGTAGGCCTTGTGGGGAATTTCACGAAGAATCTACTTGCCCAGTCTTCATTGAAATTTGTGGTGATGAAGGGTTCTCTAGATCATAAAATGAACAAGTAAACATGTGTGGTAGAAAGTATAATGTTGGAATGAATGAATGGATGGAATTAGTCGAGTATGGTGATGATGTAAATTGCATGAATGATGTGGTTGATAGAGAAATAGAAAGGTTTGGTCCAAAGCCTACTCCCAAACAAGTATCAGATTTTGCCAGATATGGAGGTTTTGCTTACCAAAGAAATGGAACTAAGAGTCAAGACAAACCTCAACCAAATGTTCCTAAGCTACCTTCTCACCCTCCTAAATCAATTGTTCCTACAAATATAGAATTAAATGTTGAATTAGGAGGATGGTTGAGTAATGCGAAAGTGTTGGTCTCTGTAGCAGAAATTATGAAGATCCCATCTCAAAGGGAGAAACTCCTCAAAGCCATAGAGAGTCCTCTTCATAACAATGTTGACAAGACACCAAATGTAGCTTACCAAGATGCACCTGTAATTTTTCAAAATTGGGATAGAGGGAATGAAAAGAATCAACCAATTTTCCTTTCTCTACTTGTGAGCAATCATCTACTTCATACTTGCATGCTTGATTCTAAAGAAAGCTCAAATGTTATGACTAAGAAAGTGATGGAACAGTTAAATCTAAGGATTTCAAGGCCTTACCATAACATTTGTGCCATGGATAGTAAAAATATTGAAGTGCATGGTTTGATTAAAAGTTTACAAGTACACTTAGCTTCTTTCCTAGACATCATGATAGAAATGGACATAGCAATGATCGATGTGCCAACTTCTTGGGGTATGTTGTTTTCAAGAAAAACAACTGTAGATTTGGGGGGCAATATACAAATGGACTTAACTTATGCCACCATTCCCACTCCCGAAGGGGATGTGTTTAAACTAAATAGAGAATTAGAAAGAAGGTATCATGTGGAAGATCCAAGGAATCCCATAAATGAGTTAAAGTATAAATAAGATGATCTTGGAAATTATGTTGTTTTAAGTAACTCTTTAGGGCCTTTAGAAGAAGAAATTAAAGATGAAAGAGTTAATGAAGTATGGTAAATACATTTTGATGGCGCATTTTATAGAGCTGGGAAATGTGCTGGAATAGTCATTGAATCTCCATCAGGGAAGAAATTTAAGTTTGCATATAGATTGGAATTTGATGCTACCAATAATGTGGCTGAGTATGAAGATTTGTTGCTTGGTTTAGGGCTTTGCAAGGACATGGGTGTCAAATGTTTGAACATAAATGGAGATTCAGATTTGGCCATCCAACAACTTAAGAACAAAATTGCATGAAATTCTGAAAGGCTTAAAAGGTATAGAAATGTAATATGAGACTCCATGAAAAGTCTTGATGACTTAAACCTTATTTCTATTCCTAGAGATCAAAATTTTAGAGCAGATGAATTGGCTGTAGCTGCTTCCAACCTTCAACTTTCCCATGAGTTGATTAAAGAAAATATTTTGGTTGAAGTAATATTTAGGCTTTCAGTTCCGGATAATATGGATCATTGGAAAAATATTAGATGATGATAAGCAAGTCATTAGGTTCTTGAATCACATGCAAGAATTTTCTGAATTCCATGCCAATGAAAATGAAGAGGGGTGTAATTATACATCAAATGATTATAACATTAAACCAGTCCCTAGATGTCTTATTGCACAAGAGAGATCAAGATGGTCACAAACCAAAGAAAGAAACAAGTATAAAGCTAGGTGTCCACTTTGAGGTTAACACTAGAACTAATGAGGAGCCTAGGATGGTGAAGGTTGGAAAAAGCACACCTACAGAGGAAAGGAAATAAATTATTAAATTGCTAAAAGGATATATAGATGTTTTGGATTTCACTTATGACGAGCTTAAGGTATATAGGGAGGATGTAATTCAACATGTCATTCCTTTGAAGGAAGAGTCTAATCCCTTTAGACAAAATTTGAGACAAATTAACCCCAAGTTAGCTCTTTTGGTCCAAGAGGAGTTGCAGAAAATGCTAGCAACCAAAATAATAGCCCAAACTAGAATTTCTTCATGGTGTTCAAATTTGGTGGTAGCTAGAAAGAAGAATGGTCAAATCAGGTTATGTATAGATTTCAAAAACTTGAACTTTGCATGTACAAAAGAAAACTATACCCTCCCCAAGATTGAAACATTACTACAAAGGGTAACAAGTTCCATAATGATTTCAATGCTTGATGGGTTTTCGGGTTATAATCAGATCAAAGTCAAGGAAGAAGATAGACATAAAACTACTTTCACTACTCCATGGGGTACCTTTGAATATATAAGAATGAATTTTGTCTTGTCTAATGCTGGAGATACTTTTCAAAGAGCTATGGATTATGCCTTTAGAGGATTGATTGGAAAAATCATTGAAATCTATCAGGATGACTTGATAGTGTTTTCAAAGGATGAGAAGAGTCAAATATGTCATTTAAACAAGTTTTTGAAAGATGTAGGGAATTTGGAATTTCTTTAAATCCAACCAAGTCAGTTTTTGGGGTAACAGAAGGGAAACTTTTGGGCCACATAATTTCCAAAGATGGGGCCAAGTTAGACCCGGAAAGAGTTGAAGCAATTTAAAAAGTCGCTTTGCCTATATCAAAGAAATCTCTTCAATATTACCTAGGCCAAACAAATTTTGTCCACAGATTCATCCCAAATTATGCAGAAATAGTAAAGCCAATCTATAAGTTGCTTAAGAGAGATGTTAAATTTGAGTGGAATGATGAAAGCAAGAAATATTTCAAAGAAATTAAAACCATCATATATGAAGCTCCCATCCTCATAAGTCCGGATTATTCCAAGGACTTTAAGATTTTCTCCTTTGCCTCTGAAGTTACCATTGCTAGTGTGTTTCTTCAGAAAATGACCAAGGCCAAGATCATTCCATTGCCTACATGAGTAGGGCCTTGCAGAATGCAGAGTTGAAGTATCCCATGTTTGAAAAACATGCATATGCTTTGGTGAAATTCCTAAAACATTTCAGAGTCTTCATTGGATACTCCAAAGTAATTGGGTATTTTCCTAATTCAACAGTTAAGGATGTATTATCTTAGTCAGAAGGATTAGGCACAAGGGGAAGATGGATTGATAAGATTCAAGAATATGACTGAGAAATCAAACCCACTAAATTAATCAAAGGGAAAGGTCTAGCTAAAATGTTGATTGAAGTAAATGAAAAGGATTTGGGTATGATTTGTCTAAATGATAATCCAAAATTTTCCCCAAACATATTAAGGCTTGAACATGTTGAATGGTATGCATATACAATTTTATATCTTAAGAATCTCATATGTCCAAGCCATATTGTGGGTCATAAGAAAATAGATTTAAGGTTAAAATCATCCAAGTATGTCCTCACTAAAGATGGGCTAGTTTGGAGAAATCCTGATGGAATCATCCTTAGATGTGTTGATGAAGTTGAAGCCAAGAAACTAGTGGACGAGTTCCATGCTAGATTTTGTGGTGGTCATTATGCAACTAAGACAACAACTCATAAAATCCTTAGAGCAGGGTATTATTTGCCGACCATTTTTTTAGATGTCCATCAATTTGTAAGAAAATGTGAGCCTTGTCATCTTTTCACGGGAAATCAAAAGTTAGCTGCCCTCCCTTTACAACCAGTTGTGGTTGAAGCACCTTTTCAACAATGGGGTTTGGGATTCATAAGAAAATTTAAATATAATTCAAGTAATGGTTATTCATGGGTCTTAACAACTAACAATTACTTTACTAAGTGGGTTGAAGCCATCCCTACCAAATCAACAATTGAAAAGGTTGTCATAGTTTTCCTTGAAGACACGATAATAACTAGATTTGGTGTGCCTTCAAAGATGGTAACAGATAATGCCAACGCCTTTTTCTCTGCAGAGATGTCTTCTTTTTGTATCAAATATGAAATTATTTTTTCACATGCATCAAATTATTATCCCCAAGGAAATGGTCAAGCTGGGTCAAGTAATACAAATTTAATGACCATAGTCAAGAAAATTGTCGAGGATAGTAAAATCAAATATGCATTATGGGAAGATAGAATAACTAAGAAGGATGCTACATGAAAAATTCCTTTTGAATTGGTATATGGTTTGGATGTTAGATTGCCAGTATATTTTAAGCTTCCAACATATGGTTTACTTCAGGATTTTTTCATAGAAAAGGATGCAGTTCAGAATAAGATTAATCAGATGATTGGGTTAGATCAAAACAAAAGAAGGGATTATGATCAGAGTTGCAGAAATCAGGAAAAAATTAAAAGGGAATTTTATAAGTCAACAAGACAAAGGGATTTCATAGTTGGGGATACAATATTGTTATGGGATAAAGGCAAAGAAAAACCAGGCAAACATGGAAAGTTTGACAGTTTGTGGTTGGGTCCATATGTGATCTGGCAAATAGCAGGTCCTAACTCTTTCCACCTGAGCCATTTGGATGGTGAGTCCATGAATATTCCAATGAATGGGCAACAACTCAAGTTATTTTTCAGATTATGAGCAACTCGGTGTCCGAAGGGTCACCCTTTGTAACAGATCTCTAACCTTTTTCCTTTCATTCTTTTAGTTTTGTCATTATTTCATCTATGTATATAATTCATTGTATAGTAATTTCATTTATGTGATTATTTTTTATAAGATTTAATTTATTTAATTATTGCTTTCACACATGTATTTATGTTGGGTATTGGTGAGCACTTTATTTTGTAGATTCTAAAGTTCTCGCATGCTCTCCTTCCAAATAAAGATCGAACACACGTCCCCATGTGGATCCATATGTTGACCACCTATTTCGACTAGGGGTCAATGCCATGTATCATGAAACTATGTACATGATGGTGCAACTTGTTTTGAAGGCTTATGGTTCAACATGGCAATTTTGACCTCGACACATCTTTCTATGTTATTGGGATATCCGTTACCCTGTGTGGGATAATAATGTAATAGGTCAACATGATTCAATTTTTTAGTTATTTGCTTAGGACTTTGTCATTAGGGAAGTCCTTCCATCGAGTGTTTTTTTCCCTCGGTTGATTAATCTGGCCTAACAAGCCATTTTAATTATCCTTGAGTTTTTCCTGCACAATAATTCTCCAAAGTGGTGAAAGGTGGTCTAATGATCGATCCCATGGGGTGACTAAGGTCTAGGGATATTTTAAATGACCATTCTAGACATATTTTAGAGTTTTGCAGAATTCCGTCAAGTTTGGATAGTTTATTTATTTATTTATTAAATTTCTCCATTTAATGGGAATTTTAATTATTTTTGATGTAAAATGTAAAAATTTGGTCCTTGGGGATTTTGTATAGGGGTGTGAGTACTCAAAACAAATGGAAGAGGACCCCCTACAGTCTTGGACCAATTTTCAACTCATTTGGACAAGTTTTTCCAGGTCTTTGTCCATAAGGAGTCCAAGTCAGTCTAGAGTCAACATTTAATTGTTTTTAATTGGCCAAGGTAAAATAGCCAAATATTGTAAAAAGGTATTAACGACATGAGAGAGACTGGGAAATGTTTTCTAACCTTTTTCATAAGTTGGAAAAGTAATTTTCCACTTAAAGAACCCCCCCATGCTTAGCCAATAACTCAAAGTGATGTTTCTCCAGGAAAAGTGCGTTGCCCTTGCTCAACTACTTGGTCAAACTCAAAAATTAAAGGGAGTTGAAACCTAAAACCTTAACTTCACCCCATTGATGCCTAAATTCAGATTTGGGTTAGTGAAAAGGCGGTTTTCCCCTTCCCCACTCACCCCTCAAACCCTAAAGATGACTAAAACACTAAAAGTGCGCCCCCCTTGAGAAGATCTCCCTCCTTTTGATGGATGGCACTTGGAGCTCATCCAAGAGGGGTCTCTCCTCTCTCCCAAGTATAAAAGAATGCATACCCCTCCTCATTTCCATATCTATTCTTAGAGCAATTTTATGTTGCCCAAATCTCTCCCACTCCTCTCTCTCTCTTTTTCTCATATCTTCTTGTAAAACCTACTATAAGTATTTGCAACAACATTTTTCTCATTAATAGAAAAGCTTTGGAGGATATCTATGGTGCACTATGAGTCTTTTTGATGTTGTGCTTAATTCATTATTCAAGTGATATCTTTCTTTTTTCTTGTGTATTCTTAGTTACATTGTCTAGACTAGGAGATCCAAACAAAGTATTTTGCTTGGAGGCAATAAATAGTAGTATTGCTTTTATTTTTTGTGAGTTATTTCATAAGATTTTGCAAAGTATTTTACAAGCTATTTTGATGTACTCACCTCCTTGTTAGTTTTGTAGAAAATATTCACTTTTTGCAGGTCACCAAGGGGTTTGAAGTACATTTCAGATCTGAGAATTTACTCCTCCAACCAACATACGCCTCCAATAATTTTTTGTTTTCATTTCCTCTCTTTCCATCTGATTCGAAACAAATTTCTGTTTTGAAATAATCATATAAATCTACTTTTTATGTTCATATTTTCACTGTAAAAATTTCAGTTTTGTGTACTAACATAAATTACTAAGTTTTTGGGTGTTTTTGCAGCATTTCTAGCAAGATTTTGCTTGCTGTTTTTTGCAGATTTTCGCTAGAACAAGGGGAAGTGCTGCCCATTTTGAGCTTCAAAACACTACAAGAAAGCCTCCTAAGGCTTGGGTATCAAACCCTTTTTCTTCTTTCTTCTTTGAATCTTTGTAAGAATCCCAAGAGAGTCTCTTGGGCTTGCATTCTTTTCCATTAAGTTAAAAATCTGTATTGTAAATTAGTTGGGTGCCTACACCTTGCAAAGTGATTTGGCTATGCGAATCCATGCAATATCATAAAGCTATATCATTTCATATTTTTGTTTTTTCTTTTCCTTTGTTTGCCCTTCTTCTCTCTTAAAGAGAAGGTTGTGTGGCTATTTTAGCTATTTCATTTCAAGTTATTTTCTTTACCTGCACCCACCTTGGCACATAATCGGTAGGCTTGTCCTCCTCCTTGTGCCATTGTTGTGAGGTTGTCTAGTCATTTGATTTAAATTATTTTTCCCACTTATGTCCTTAAGAAAAGGTTGTGTGGCTAGGCCTTTGTAAATTCTCATTTCAAGTTATTTAATTTATTAATTTGTGCCCACACCTTGCATTGTGCTTGGCTCTTCCAACCTTCTAATATCGTTAGGCTAGAAATTTTATTTTCTTTGGAAAGTAATCTAAATTGTGCCCCACCTATACCCCATATTTCTTTCCCTTGCCACTTTGGATTTGGGAAAGAAATAAAGGGAAATGGATTGTGAGGCTAGTTTAATTAGACACTCAATCCTTTCATTGTTTCAATCACCAAAATAGGGTGACTTGGGAGGCTACTTGAGGTTGAAGTCAGGGATGTCTTCACGACACTACGTGTCCCTCTTGTTGAGTGCCCAAACATTCTAGATCTGACCTGAGGAGCTAGGGAAGGACCTTGTTTGTCCTTCTTTTTGAGCGCCCAACATTTCCTTTTGGTTGAAGGGGTAGGGATTTGGCGTAGTCACATAGTCTAGGATTGCATCTCTCACACCTTAATTCCCCCTAATTCAAGAGAGACTTAAAATTAATTAAAATTTACCTACACACTACATTCATTACATTTGCACTTTCATTTTCAATTATCTTTCTTTTCAAGTTGAGCAACTTTACTTTCAAAGCGATTTAATTTTCAAGTTGTGCATCTTTTACTTTCAAAACAATTTACTTTTCAAGTTGTGCATCTTTTACTTTCAAAGAAATTTACTTTTCAAGTTGAGAAACTTTCTCCAATGTCCAACTCATTAAATCATCCAAGGCTTCTACTATTTTTCTTTTCCTATCTCCCTTCTTTTCTCTCAATTTAAGACACTTATTTGCTCTAAGATAGTCATTAAAAATTCACTTTTATGTTCATATTTTTCTATATAATTTTTTGTTTCATAGTGCTAACAGAAATTAACAAGATTCTTGGTGTTTTGTAGCATACTCCAACAAATTTAGTTTGTTTCTTTATGCAGATTTTAGCCAAGTTAAGGGGAAGTGCTACTTGTTTTGGCCCCCAAAACACTCAAAAAGAATCCTAAAGTTGGGATACCAAATCCCATTTCTTTATGCAGATTTTAGCCAAGTTAAGGGGAAGTGCTACTTGTTTTGGCCCCCCAAAACACTAAAAAAGAATCCTAAAGTTGGGATACCAAATCCCATTTCATTTCTTTTCTTCTAAAGCATTGTAAGCAACCCAAGAGAGTCTCTTGGGTTTGCCTTCTCACAAAGAAATATAAAATCTGATATTGTAATTAGTTAGGAAATATTGCCCACACCTTGCAAAAAGATTGGCCTAAGCCATCCTTGCAAAATCGTGAAGACTAGGTTTAAATTTATTTCCTTGTATTTATTTTATTACACCAACCTTGGCCAAAATGGTAGGCTTGTCCTCCACTTGTACCATTGTTGTGGGGTTACTCTTTGATTTCCAAGTCATTTAAATTCTTTCTTTATACCCACCTTGGCCAAAACGGTAGGCTTGTCCTCCTCTTGTGCCATTGTTGTGGGGTTGTTCTTTAATTTTCAAAGTCTTTTAAGTTATTTATTTTTCCCACACCTTGCAAAGAGATTGGCTAAAGCCATCCTTGCAATATCGTGAAGGCTTGTCTAAATTGTTTAATTCATTGCAAAGTAATCATGTTTGTGCTTCACCTCTAACTCATATTCCCTCCCCTTGCCACTTACTGGATCTTGGGTAACTAAGAAAGATAAAAGGATTGGATAGTAGTTTAATTAGACATCCAATTGTTATTGTTTCCACCACCAAAAAGGGTGACTTGGGAGGCTACAGGGGTTTGAAGTAGGGGATGGATTTGTGGCACTACGTGTCCTCCTTGCTTGAGTGCCCAAGCATTCTAGATTTGACCCGTGGAGCTAGGGAAGGACCTTGTTTGTCCTTCTTCTTGAGCACCCAACAATTCCTTTTGGTTGAGGGGATAACAATTTGGGGTAGACACATAGTCTAGGCTTGTATCTTTCACACTCTAATCCCCCTTATTCAAGAGAGACTTAAAACCTATTAAAATCAACCAACTACATTCACAACATTGCACTTCAAGTTTAGCTATTATTTTCAAAGCAATTTCACTTTTTCAAGTTGTGCAATCTTAAATTTCAAGCAATTTTCTTTCTATGTGATTTACTTTCCAATCAATCTCATGTTATAAGTTACTTTGTTTCAAGTACTTTCTTTCATTGTGAATATTTACATGTAATTAGAGATTCTTTATTTTTGGTTAAAAGAATTCTTTGTTCATTTGGAAATAATTGTCTAAAGCTCATAGTATTTCACTATCTAATTTATTGTGTAGGTATTTCATGTCTTGTTTTATGTTGTAGATATATATTTAATTGCACATCTCAATAAGCAAAATTTGGGTATATTTTAGGCACTGGTCTATTTTATTGTATTGTAAAGAAAATGATTTCCTATCATTAAGGGAATTGAATTTGCATTGTTTGCTTGTCATTGGGTTGGGTCTCCCTAACAAAAACCAAATTAAATCCTAGATCATTTATTAAAACTTAACTTAGTAAAGTAGGGTCTACCCCCCTTGGCTTCCCTAGGAGTGAGCCTAGATGGAAGAGGTCTAGATCTAGGTGACAATGGTTTTGGACTTAGGCTTGTGCCTCTAAGGACACACCAAGTGGGTTGGAGACTTCTCCACATGAGTAGGTGTGTATAAGTACGACAACATATTTGGCACCGTTGCCGGGGATAAGTATCTTATCCTTGGTTAATCGATTCTTTAAAAACTAAGTAATAAAAATTTTCCCTATTTTTTTTTTTGTAAGTTAGTAAATATATTAGGGCCTTCTTGAAAAAGTTACAAATAGTTTGTCATGCATGGAAACAGTGCCCAAATGGGAAACCATTGTTGGCACTAGTCCAAAAAAGGAGTGACACTTGTCCAAAATGAAACGTTGTTTGCCATGCAAAAATCTATAGTGCCACGCAGGGCGACGAGCTGTTTGTATACAAATATAAACATGCAAAAATACAGTGCCATGCAGGGCGAGGGGCTGTCTGTAAAATGATCTAAACTGGACAAATCTAGCTGTAAAAACAAGGACTAAAAAACTTAGAAAAAGAGCATTAAAAACCTGGACCAAGTTTTGGGCCTACGAAGGCCTGGGTTTTCTTCATCTTGCCTTTGTCGCGTTTTGTAATTGCTTGCCAGAGATCCTAGAGAAAGGACACCAAGTTGTCCACCCTGATCCATCGCTCTGTGTCCTTCTTTTGCAAATCCCGGAGGGCGGACTTGATGTCCTCCTATCCCTTGGTCAATTCACGCAGTGATGCTGTAATATCTTCCTGGTCTGCACAATTGTTGCCGGTGAAACGAAGTTGGGAGTCGACCGAGGTGGAGGGAAGTGGTGAGGGAGCACAGGTGGATTCAAAGGGGTGGTGATGTGGGGAGATAGGAGGATGTAGACGACAAGGTGGAGAGGGGGGGGGGGGGAGGTGGATAGCCCAGATAATTTCCCATGGCGTCAGACCATTCTACTCGACAACCATATGGATTTGAGAGTGGCGACAGGTCCTGGGTGGCTTCAATAATTGGCTCTGCGGGAGCAGGAGCTATGATGGGAGCCAAGACAGGGAGAGTGTCTTCATGAATTGGCTCTGTAGGAGCAGGAGAGATGATGGGAGCAGGAACGAAGAAGGGAGTAGGAGCTATGAAGGGAGCCAAAATAGGGAGAACATTGATATCCAAAGGGTGGTCAGAATTGGGCATTTCTTTGCCCCTGACAACGTACCAGGTGGCTCGTCACCTTGATTTACCTCTTAGATGGGGCATGACGGGGGGAATCACTTTCTTGGGGGAGAAGACACAGAGACGAATGACCAGAACGCTCCAAAGAGGGAGAGGGGGAGCGTTGGATGACGAAGGAGGGAGAATGCTCCTGAGCTTGGCTGTAGGGCCACCATAATTGGGGAGAGGAGGTGACTTGCACAATGCTATGGGCGTTCGCATGTTGCAGGTCTTCGAGCGCATGTGACAAACTTCCAACTTGAATGTTCTGAAGGGTGGCAACGTCTGTGTTTAAATGTTGAGGCGATGTGATGGGGGGGCGGGTTCCATCGGGTGCTAGTTGGCTGACTATCTGTCCAGGAGGCCTCCCCATGGCATGCCCACTCGTGTTGCCTAGAAACACCCCATTCGGGGGTTTTCCCTAAAATTTTTAACTTGACTTGTGTTATTCGATATTGCTTAATCTCCAAGTGGTGACTCCATTTGATAATTCTTTGAGGTATACTACCAGGAGGAACCCACAAGGGTTGTTTTATTCCCTTACTGAACCTAAAAGGGTGTATAGAAGGAGAATAAATAGACTAGCTCCTCGTAGGATACTTGAAAGTCTTGAAGAAGAAACAATATTTGATATACATCTCTTGTTTTCACATAATAATCCTACAACAACTAATCCTACTTCAACTATGGGTGACCTCTTGAGTCCGTGTAATTTTGCAAATATTCAAGGTGTTCCCCATGCTATTCTTGACAAAGCTATTGAGAAGTTGCCTTCTTTTCAGAGAAACAATGCTATTAGTGTCAAATCTCATATCTTTAATTTCAACTTATGTGTCAGCAAGTGGTGTAATAGTCACAATCATGAATACATCAAAATGACCCTTTTTGTGTATTCTTTAGAGGGAGAAGCATGTGACTGGTTCTCAGAGTAGGATCCTGACAAATTTAGCACCTTGGATGAAATTCAAAAGGTCTTCAATGAAAGATGGGGTGATCAGAGAGAGGATCATCATTTATTAGCTTCCCTTAGCACAAGTCAAAGAAGGAAAATGAAACTATGGAAGAATTCAATAAAAAATTTAATGACTTGGTTAAAAGCCTCCCTGCAACTATTAAGCCTCCCGATGCATCTATTCTAATTCATTATATGGAATCTTTTGAGGGAGAGATCATATACCAATAAAGGGATAAAGAACCAACAACTCTAATGGATGCACAAAAAAATGCTATTAGGATAGATAAAAATATGAAAAATGCTAGAAAGTCTAATATTCCTAGTTTCTCAAGGGGAACTTCTTCCAAAACTAACGAGGATAAGAAGAAGAAAGTTGAAAATCAAGAGTCTTCTAATGATGGCATTAAGGAGCTCACTCAATTAATCAAGCAAATGGAAGTTAACCATGCTAATCAAATGAATGCCATGAAAAATAGTTTGATAGTCATACAGAGGGCTCAATCTAGTAGATCCCATCATAAGCTAGATGATAAATGGCCAAAGAGACCTCCACATCAAGATAAAAGGAAACCTAATCCTTTTGAGTCTACCAACTTGGTTAATCACCAAGATATCCCATATTGTAGGCCTTATGGGGAATTTCATGAAGAATCAACTTGCCCAATCTTCATGGAAGTTTGTTGGTGAAGAAGGGGTCTCTAGATCAGAAAGTGAACAAGTTAACATGTGTGGTCGAAAATATAATGTTGGCATGAATAAATGGATGGAACTAACCGAATATGGTGAGGATGTAATTTGCATGAATGATGTAGTAGATTAAGCAACATAAAAGTTTGGTCTTAAGCCTACTTCCAAGCAAGTGTCAGATTTGGCTAGATATAGAGGCTTTTCTTACCAAAGAGGTGGAACTAAGAATCAAGACAAGCCTCAATCAAGTGATCCTAAGGTAACTTCTCCCCATCCTAACTCAAATGTTCCTACAAATACATAATTAAATATTGACTTAGGGGGATGGTTGAATAATGCAAAAATGTTGGTCCATGTAGTAGAAATTATGAAGATTCCATATCAAAGAGAAAAACAACTTAAAACTATAGAGAATCCTTCTCAAAACAATATTGACAGGCCACCAACTGTAGCTTACCAAGATGCACCTGTGATTTTACAAAATTGGGATAGGGGGAACGAAAAGAATCAACCATTTTATCTTTCTCTGCTTGTGAACAACCACCTCCTTCATAATTGCATGCTTGATTCTCGAGCAAGTTCAAATGTTATGAATAAGAAAGTGATGGAACAATTGAATCTAAGGATTTCAAGGCCTTACCATAACATTTGTGCCATGGATAGTAAAAATATTGAGGTACGTGGTTTGATTAAAAGTTTACAAGTGCATTTGGCTGCCTTCCTAGACATCATGATAGAAATGGATATAGTAGTAATTGATGTGCCTGATGCTTGGGTATTTTTCTTTCAATAAAAACAATGTAGACTTGGGGGGTGATATACAAATGGATTTAACTTATGCCACCATCCCCACTCCAGATGGGGCCACGTTTAAACTGAATAGAGAATTGGAAAGAAGGTATCATGTAGAAGACACAAGGAATCCCTAAAATGAATTGAAGTATAAAGAGGATGACCTTGGAAATTATGCTATTTTGTCTAACTCTTTAGGGCCCATAAAAGAAGAAGTTAAAGAATAAAGAGTTTGTGAGTTCTGATACACGCATTTTGATGGTGCGTTTTCTAGAACTGGAAAAGGTGCTAGAATAATCATTGAATCTCCATCTGGTCATGAATTTAAGTTTGCATATAGATTGTAATTTGATGCTACCAATAATGTGGATGAGTATGAAGCTTTGTTGCTTGGTTTAGAGCTTTGCAAAGGCATGGGTGTCAATTTTTTTAACATAAAGGCAGATTCTGATCTGGTCATCTAACAACTTACGAACAAATTTGCATGCAAATCTAAAAGGCTAAAAAAGTATAGGAATGCAATGTGGGACTCCATGGAAAGTCTTGATGCCTTAAACCTTATTGCTATTCCTAGAGATCAGAATTTTAAAGTAGACGAAATAGTTGTAGCTGCTTCCATTCTTCAACTCTCCCATGATTTGATTAAAGAAAACATTATGGTAAAATTCATATTTAGGCCTTCAGTTCTAGATAATATGGATCATTGGAAAATATTTGATGATGACAAGCAAGTCATTAAGTTCTTAAATCACATGGAAGAATTTTCTGAATTCCATGCCAATGAAAAAGAAGAGGGATGTAATTATACAGAAAATGATTATAAGGTCAATCAAATCCCTAGAGGCCTTGTTGCACAAGAAAAACTATTTGACAGGAAAGATGGTCACAAACCAAAGGAAGAAGCAAGTACAAAACCAATTGATCACTTGGAATTCAACATAGGAACTAATGAAGAGTCTAGAATGGTGAAGGTTGGAAAAAGCACACCTATAGAGGAAAGAAAATAAATTATTAAATTACTAAGAGAATATAGGGATGTTTTGGCTGTCACCTATGATGAGCTTAAGGTCTGTAGGGAAGATGTGATTCAACATGTCAATCGTTTGAAGGAGGAATCTAAGCCCTTTAGACAAAAGTTGAGACAAATTAACCCCAAGTTATCTCCTTTGGTCCAAAATGAGTTACAAAAAATGCTAGCAGTCGGGATAATAACCTAAACTAGACATTCTTCACGGTGTTCAAATTTGGTGGTAGCTAGAAAGAAGAATGGTCAAATCAGGTTGTGTATAGATTTCAAAAATTTGAACATTGCATGTACAAAAGATAATTATCCCCTCCCCACTATGGAAACATTATTACAAAGGGTAACATGTTCTGAAATGATTTCAATGCTTTATGGGTTTTCAGGTTATAATCAAATTAAGGTCAAAGAAGAGGATAGGCATAAAACTACTTTCACTACTCCATGGGGTAATTTTGAATATCTTAGAATGCCTTTTGGATTATCTAATGCTGAAGCTACTTTCCAAAGAGCTATGGATTATGCCTTTAGAGGATTAATTGAAAATATTATTGAAATATATCAGGATGAATTAACATTGTTTTCAAGGGATGTGAAGAGTCACATTGGTCATTTGAAACAAGTTTTTGAAAGATGTAGGGAATTTGGAATTTCTTTAAATCTGACCAAATCTATTTTTGGGGTAATAGAAGGAAAAATTTTGGGCCACATAATTTCCAAAGATGAGGTCAAGTTAGATCCAAAAAGAGTTGAAGCAATTGAAAAAGTCCCTTTGCCTATATCAAAGAAATCTCTCCAATCCTTCCTAGGCCAAACAAATTTTGTTCACAGATTCATTCCTAATTATGCAGAGATAATAAAGCCAATCTATAACTTACTTAAGAAAGATGTTAAATTTGAATGGAATGATGAAAGTAAGAGAGATTTCAAATAAATTAAAACTGCCATATTTGAAGCTCCCATCCTCATAAGTTTGGATTATTCCAAGGAATTTCAGATTTTCTCCTTTGCCTCTGAAGATAACATTGCTGGTGTAATGCTTCAGAAAAATAACCAAGGCCAAGATCAACCTATTGCTTACATGAGTAGGGCCTTTCAAAATGTAGAGTTAAAATACCCCATGTTTGAAAAACATGCATATTCCTTTGTAAAATCTCTAAAACATTTCAGAGTTTTCATTGGATACTCCAAAGTAATTGGGTATGTTCCTAATTCAACGGTTAAATATGTATTATCTCAGTCAGAAGGAATAGGTACAAGAAGAAGATGGATCACTAAAATCCAATAGTATGACTTGGAAATCAAACCCACAAAATTAATCAAGGGGCAAGGTCTAGCTAAAATGTTGACAGAGGGAAACGAAAAGTCTTTGTTTATGATTCTCCAGAATGATGTCCCAGAGAATTCCCAAAACATATTAAGGCTTGAACAAGTTGAATGGTATGCATATATAATTTTCTATCTTAAAAACCTCACATGTTCAAGTCATCTTGTGGGTCATAAGAAAATAGATTTAAGGTTAAAATCATCTAAGTATGTCCTCACTAAAGATGGGTTAGGATGGAGAAATCCGGATGGAATAATCCTTAGATGTGTTGATGAAATTGAAGCCAAAAAGCTAGTGGATGAATTCCATGCTGAATTTTATGGTGGCTATTATGCAGCTAAAACAACAACTCATAAAATTCTTAGAGTAGGATATTATTGGCCCACTATTTTTTCAGATTTCCATCAGTTTTTAATAAAATGTGAGCCTTGTCAACTTTTCACTAGCAAGCATAAATTAGTTTCCCTCCCTTTGCAACCAGTAGTGGTTGAAGCACCTTTTCAACAGTGGGGTTTGGACCTCATAGGAAAATTCAAGGATAATTCGAGTAATGGTTATTCATGGGTCTTAACAACCACATATTACTTCACCAAATGGGTTAAAGCCATCCCTACTAAATCAACAACTGAAAATGTTGTCATGGATTTTCTTGAAGACAAGATAATAACTAGATTTGATGTGCCTTCAAAAATAGTGATAGATAGTGCAAAATCCTTTTGCTCGACAGAAACGTCCTCTTTATGTTTCAAATATAACATTATATTTGAAACATGCATTAGATTATTATCCCCAAGGAAATGGTCAAGCCGAATCAAGTAATAAAAATCTAATGACCATATTCAAGAAAATTGTGGGGGAAAACAAAAGGTCTTGGGATAGTAAAATCAAATATGCATTATGGGCAGATAGAATAACTAAGAAGGCTACAACACGAAATATTCCATTTGACTTAGTCTATGGTATGGATGTTATATTTCCAACACACCTTAAGCTTCCAGCGTATGGTGTACTTCAGGATTTTTCCACAGGAAAGGATGCAATTCAGAACATGATTAATCAGATAAGAGTTAGATGAAAACAAAATAAAGCCTTATGATCAGAATGCAATAATTAAGAAAAGGTTAAAATGACATTTGATAAATCCACAAGGCAGAGGGATTTCATAGTTGGGGATGCAATGTTGTTATGGGATAAAGGAAAAGGAAAACCACACAAGCATGGAAAGTTTGATAGTTTGTGGTTGGGTCCATATATGATCTGGAAAATAGCAGGTTCTAATTATTTCCACCTCATCCATTTGAATGGTGATCCCATGAATATTCCAATGAATGGGAAACAACTCAAGTTATTTTTCAAATGATGAGCAACTTGGTGTCCAAAGGGGCACCCTTTGTAACGCATCTCTAACCTTCTCCCTTTGATTCTTTCGGTTTTGTATTTATTTCATTTATGTATGTTGTTCATTGTATAGTCATTTCTTTTGTATGATTGTTGTCAATAACATTTCATTTATTGATTATTGTTTTTATACATGTATTTATGTTGGATATTGGTGAGCACTCTGTTTTGTAGATTCGGATGTTATTGCATGCTCTCCTTCCAAAGAGATCGAACATATGTCCCCATGTGGAGCCAAATGTTGACCACCTATTTCGACTAGGGGGTCAACGTCATATACCATGAAGATATGTACCTAGTGGTACAACCAAGTTTGAATACTTTTGGCTCAACAAGGCAAATTTTCTCCCGACACGTCTTTCCATGTACTCAGAATGTCCACTCCTCTGTGTGAGATAGTATTGTAATATTCTAGCATGAGACAATTTTTATCTAGTTACCTAGTAATTTATCATTAGGGAATCCCTTTCATCAAGTTCTTTTTTTCTTTAGGTAATTAATCTTACTTAACTGCAATTTTAATTATCCTTGAGTTTTTCACTGACATAAATCCTCCAAAGTGGTGAAATGTATTGTAATGATAGATAACAATGGATAAATAAGGTTTATAAGTGTTTTCAATGACCATGCTAGATATAGCCTAGAGTCTTGCGGAATTTCGTTAAGTTTTGATAGGATTTTTTAAATAATTAAAATTCCCGTAAACTGGGAATTTTTAATTATTTTTGATGTAAAATGTAAAAAAGTGGTCCTTGGGGATTTTGTATAGGGGTATGTGTACTCAAATAAAATGGTTTATGAACCCCTACACCCTTGGACCAATTCTCAACTCATTTGGACAAGTTTTGCTAGGTCACTGTCCATGAGGAGTCCAAGTCAGTAAAAAATCAGCAAATAATTGGCTAAATTAGAATAACCAAATTTTGTAAAAGTGACTAAAGTCATGGGAAATAGTGGGAAAATGATTCCTGATGTATTTCCTAAGTTGGGAATGTGATTTTCCACTTAGAATAACCTCCATTTCTAAGCCAACAACCTCAAGTGGTCACTCCCTAAGAAGAGGGGCACCCCTCTTGCTCATGAAAATATGGGAAATAAAAAATAAAGCAAGAGGGTGCCCAAAACTTTGGGTGTACCCCCCTTTTACCCTAACTTCACATTTTATGAGTGGGAAAGGTGTTTCCCCCCTTCCCCATTCACCCCTCAAGCTTCACCCACTCACTAAACCCTAAACGTCTGCCCCCCTTGAGATGACAATCCCCCCTTGGATGTGTAACACTTGGAGCTCATCCAAGAGGGGTATTCTCTCTCCCTCAACTATAAAAGAATGCCTCTCCTCCTCATTTTCTTATGAATTCTCATTGCAAGTCTGTTATTCCAAAATTTCTCCCATTCTTTTTCCTCTATCTCTTCCATTCTCTCATTGTAAATCTTGCTACAAGTATTTGTAGCAACATTTTATGGATAATAAAGGAAGATTTGGAAGATCTCTTGTGTGGATTGAGAGTCTTCTTGGTGCTTTCCATCGTTCTCTTGTGAGGTGATATAGCTACATTTTATTTCTTCTATATTTTTGCTTTCACTATTTTAACTTGGAGATCCAAACAAAGTTTTTTGCTTGGGAGTAATTGGTAGTAGTATTTCTATTAGTATTGTGGTAGTTTCTTTCAAGTTTGGAAAGTATTTTGCAAGATTTTTAGATGTACTCACCTCCTTGTTGTCTTGTGTAGTAAGAGGATACTTGTTTGTAGGATACTAAAGGATTGGCCTAGCTCAAAAATAGCACAATACCTTATCTTGAGTGGGCCTAGCTCAAGGGTTGGCCTGTGCTTGAATTCACAGGTTCACCATAACATATTTGTAAAAGTACTTTGCACATAAGCCAACAATATATTAAGTCTAAGAATGATAAAGTTTTACAGAGTGAATATCTCTAGTTCACAATCAGAGTTCTAACTTACGCTTTAATGAGAAACTACACATATATATACATAAAAGGAGGCCTGCTTGCCCCAAGAATGGAGAGACAAGCCCCTAAAATTCCGCTTATCCATCTTAAAACAACAAAAACTAGAAATTATGCTATAGTCCCTTGATTGAATCATATGCAGAGGAAACCCATCAATTATCAATGATCATGATTTTCAGCCAATGGGAATGTTGATCCCATCCTAAGGCCATGGGGTTCCTCCAAATCTTCACATATGGGTATTAATGAGAAATCCAACTTGTCATAACCACTGATTGCTCATGTGCAAGTGTGCCCCCATCACATCTTTTATGTTGAGGGTCGAGCCCTATTATATCTTCTTAAAATATTCTTTGATCAACTTGTCTCTTCATCCAATAGCTTGGGAGCATAACCTTGCTAACCTGTAAATGATAGACAACTTTTATGAAAGTTTCTGTTTCCTTGTGGACACATGTGCATATTTATGTATTAATTCAAAATAATATTTAAAACATACTTTTAACTTTACTATAAAAAGGAAATAAAATAATTAAAGTGGAAAATATATATACCTCATGCAAACTAGAATAAGGTAGGGAACGAGTCCTTATATATGGAAAAGACAAAAATATATATATGTTATAGGACATAAAAATGAGCAAAAATGTGTCAAAATGGTGGTTCATCAATACTTTTGAATGTTCTATCTATCTATCTATCTATCTATCTATCTATCTATCTATCTCTCTCTATATATATATCCAATTTACCTTGTGTATTATCTTCATAATGAGGATAAGTGCTTTATGGGTTTCTCTAAATGTATATTTACAGAAAAAAAGATTAAAATATTATACTTTAAAATATTCATTGTGTGTACACCCGGATGGGGTGCCACTTGGAAAGAGATGGAGGACATCTGGAACTGGGCAGTCGTGAGAGTTATTAACTCCGACTGCCAGCCCCTGCACTTTAATTCCTCCATGGCTCACACCATGAGAGGAATACTGTCAGTGCGCCTGGCTGGTGATTTGGGCGAGTGGACCAGCTAGGAAGGGTGTACTAGGAGGACGCAATGGTCATTTCAGGCTTCAATGGAGGACACAATGGTCATTTCAGGATTCTATGGATTAAATAGGTGCAACCAGGCTCATACTATTCCTTACCCACCCTAGTGCACTCTCCCTGCTATGCTCCTCGGCTCTCGGAAAAATTCCTGAACCATTGTTCTTTGCAACCTCTTTCCGTGAACCAATGGCATCCTCCCCGATTCCCTCCCCTCCACTTTCCCTCTCAGCTTCTCCATTTCCCTCCATCACCCCATACATCTCCCTCCAACATCCATTTCTTCCTTCCTCCACCTCCATATCCCCCCCAGCATGCCTCAGGAGCACGAAAAGCCCAAGAGGGGTGCTCGCACAAACAACACCCTCTCTTGTGGTAACATGCTTACCCCCTCCCAAAGAGCGCTCATCGCCCATTTCACCATCCCATGACACACTTGCCAGAGGACGTAGTCAACTCCTCTCCAATCCTATGGAGCCAATTCGGTTAAATTGGAGCCGACCTCCTCCACTGCTCACTACCCTTGTCTCTACCACTGCATCACAGATTGAGCGAGGTAAAAGAGGAGGCACCACCCTTGGTCATGCGACCCACTCTGGAAACCAACCTCTTGCCCCCCCCCATCGTCAAGCCAGACGACCCCTACTATGGCGATGTAAGCTGCAAGGTGGAGGAGGAGATTCCTCCAAGATGGTAGTTGGAGAACAATGCAGGAACATACAAGGATATCACCACAGAGGCTGCCAATGAAGCTGGCAAGGAGGAGGAGGAACAACCACAACATTTTTCCAACCGTCTCGTGGAGGAGCACCTTCAACTCCTCTTCGAGATCAGGCAAAAACAAGATGACCAGGTGCACTCACAGAGCGTCCTCGGCCAACGGATGGATATCTTATTCGATGCACTCACAGATGTTCCTGCGCGCGCTAGATGCTTGACTTACAGTCAACGGTTCACCCCAGACTACACTATACATGGAAAACTAGGCCCAACTATGGATTGATATCCCTAGGTTTCAGTTTTTTGTCTATTTTAGTTGCAGAGTCGTTGGTTTAGTGTACCACGACAAAAAGATATATGAACTAACAATTTTTTCCTATAGCTAGCCTTAGCGGTAGGTTGCAGAACATGGTTTGCATATTTTTTCTTTCGCAAACATATTGCAATTTTTGTGTAAGCATTTTAGTTCCAGCAAGGCTAGAACTCAGAAGAAAATGTCAATATCTAAACATCAAGTAGCCACCTGTTCTGGTTTCCCTCTAGTGGCGGAACAAGTGGCTAACACCTGTCACTATATATCATATAGACATCATTAATACAAGGTTCTACAATTTTATTTACACACAAAAAAAATGTTCATTATATATATATATATATATATATATATATATATATATATATATATATATATATATATATATATATTTCCCTAAATAAATTTTTTAGGGAAATCTATTCAACATTTTGCAAATAATACTAGTGTAAATTAATCAACATTGATTAAGACACTTAACCTTGTAGAACATGAAGTAAGGCATGTGATAGAGGCAACCATCTCATCAATAAATTAAAACTTTGGAAAAAATATCTATAAAATATGTCTTGTTACAAAATTTTATAGAAAAATATAATCATTTATATATGAAAATGTGTATAAACTCTCACATATACATTATATATTTTGCAATAAAAATAAATATTATTATAGAGAGAAAAAATATTTTAACATTGTTA
>JZKD02S0700936.1:738974-751203 GCA_000966675.3 Picea glauca
TATGTTTTCATTACCATTAAAATATCTATGTAGATGTTAATTCCTTTACACTCGTCCACTTGTTATAAAAATTTAGAAAGATTTCTCACATGTTTCTTATTGGGCAGAGAGGAGTTCTATAACTCAGTATGAGGGAGATGTTGAGGCATAAAGTATTAAGAGTTGTGTTATATTTATAATAACAAAGTCGACTCAATTAAAAACAATAATAATAATATTTAGAAAAATAAACTCGGTTTAATAAAACAAAACAACTATTAATATCTATAACTACAATATCTCATGAACGTTTACTACAATATCTCATCGTTTACTACAATATCTCATGACGTTTTTTCCTCGAAAAATTTGATCCCTGTCAACGCTTAATAAATCCAAGATTAAGATGAATTTATACTAATTATACAAAAATACACTTACTTCCTTTAAAATTATACAAATATTCAAACCAAAATTAATTACAAAGAAAAACAAGGTCTCAACTTAAAAGAAAGTGATATTCTCAAACTTACGAACCATAACAATTAGATTATATAAAAGGCCATTTGTCATGGTCCACAGGGCTTGTGGGAGAAGGTTCCACAATGACATGGCTCACCTCAACCAGAATCAAGTAGCGTTAGTTGAATTTGAGGTGTCTTACTATTCATAACATAAGTTTCACCTCCACCCGTCGTTGATGGTAAGGTGAGTATGAAGTCAAGAGATTTTTTTTTAAATTATGCATAATCACAATGTCATGCTTAAATAAATATATAAATAAATAAACAAAACAAAGACAAAAATACTATATTTTTATATAATTGATTAAAATAACATTTATTATGAATGTAATAAATATTATTCTCAACTTTGAGCTACAAGCTAATGGTTAATATGGTTAATATAATTAGAAATTGTCCCAAAAAGTGCAAAGACATGTGATGAAAAGAACTATTAGATACAAGCTAATGGTTAATATAACTAGACATTGTCCCAAAAAGTGAACAATTAAACATGAAACATGAACAATAAGAAAAACATAATCATAACTTAGATATAATTAGAAATTGTCCCAAAAAGTGCAAAGACATGTGATGAGAAGAACTATTAGATACAAGCTAATGGTTAATATAACTAGACATTGTCCCAAAAAGTGAACAATTAAACATGAAACATGAACAATAAGAAAAACATAATCATAACTTAGATGAAATTTATTGTATTTTATAAAATATAAACGATAATCATAACTTAGATGAAATTTATTGTATTTTATAAAATATAAACGAAACATTAATAAATATATATATATATATATATATATGATTAAAATGATCTTTTACACGTGCTTAACAACATTTAAATTTCTAATGATGATTACATGTAGAAAGTGCTCAAAATTAATGGTTTAAATTAGTAATGAGTGATCATGAATAAATTCTAAATGAGATAAACTAATCAAACTTTTAAGCTTAGACACATCATTGATAAAGAAATTTGTGTTTCCATTTTATTAGGGAAGCATTCGATGTTGCCATTTTATGAGGGAAGCTTTTGATACGAGAGATATACCAAAAGTCAATGTGACTATAAATTTAAATGCAACTCAAGATAAAGTCTCGTGGTAACATAACCTCTTTCATAAGAAACACAAAATCTACTCAATGGCATTTTATTTAGCAATTGTTTCCACTATTGTAAAACCTTTTCTTTCACATTTTCAACAAATTGTTGATCAACGATCATATGCCCAAAATAATTTACACAACTCAAATAGACTTGCATACCCTAGTATGACACTCTCAAATATGTAACATGTAAACAATGTGGATTTATGTTATACTTCAATTAGTGTAAACAACATTCTTCAAAGGGTTGCATGAATTTAATATTGCCACATCAACCTTACATTAGTGATGATAAATTAGAGAGACATGGTTCTCTATTTCTTCACACACCCTATAATTAAATGTACAACCCCACACTTTATATTTGAGTGTACAACCTCAAATCAATTAAATGTACAAAATATGCAACTTTGCTAGTTTTAAAAAAAATATTATTGTACTATGTGGACAAGGCTATGAAATGAGTGGAAGTGAGTATGAATATATTTACATGATCATATTTCTTTATTGAATGAAGACATCATATTTCTGTATTCCTAGCCTTCAGTACAATGTCATTAAATAAAATGGTATGCTTTTATTTTTATTTTTATTTTGAAAGTATTTTGTTGCTATTTGACATAAATTTCACTAGTAATAAAGAATGATTGAGTATCCAGAGAGGTAGGTGCGGGAGGGGATATCTATAGTCCTAGGGAGAAACTAGAAAAAAATTTCGAATGACATCTTGGAGTCATGACTAACAATCGGGCAGAAAAATATGCCTTGTTGAAAGGAATTAGTATGGTTATCTCCATGTAAATTAAGAAACTCATAATTTTGGGCGATTCCAGTTTAAGTATTAAGCATACGAGTTCAAACTCCATCCCTTCAGATATCCATCTCACCTTGATTCTAGAAAGGGGTCCACATCTCTGTCAAAAATTTGAAGAAATGGAAAGGCTTCATGTTTTGTGTGAACATAATGTTGAGGCATATCTAAGAGCCAATTTGGTTGTCAAGAAACACTGAGGGGGGCTCTATATTAATAACCAATGGTATGACCGCTCAATTTCTTATTATATGTCAGCTAGCATGTGAATATAAATCATTGCAACAAATGGTGCATGACATAACCCATGTCTCCCTCATAGTAAGAAAAAATAGTACAAGGATCCCCTACCCTCAATCTATGCCTCATTCAATATCCATCTTTGGTAATGAATACTCCACTCTAGGTTTCGAGTATCACAGGTAGGATTATGTTTCATTGGCATAATTCGCTGGTCACATTCGGATCTATTGGAGCATGACACATGTGAATTATAGAGTCTTGGCTCTGGACCTCCCCCTTTGACGTTTCCTTTGCAAAGGTATGGGACAAACCACAAATTGTAGGTTTCTATTTACCATGTCGACTTCCAATTTGTTGTAATCTCTATTTGGAAGAACAATATTTGTCATTCTATTTTGGCCCAGCTTGAATATTCTGGTGTTGGTTCACTCTGGCCTTTGATATCTCAGTTTAGTATTTCATCCTTTGTTTCACTATTAAGATTAGATATTCTCTTCATTTTGGAATAAGTTCTCTTTCCATTCATCTCACACACTGTAGAAGTCATAGCTTTAGGAGATAGGGTGGGAATTCTCTTCGCTGGTATTTGTTAGACTCCATTACACCATTTGGGATTCCTCAATTTGCGAGCATAGGCTTTGAGAACATGGATCCTAGTGAGCTCTGTAACATACAACTCTCTCTAGTGTTATGAGAGAACACTCAATGAGTTAACTATCTCCTTCCGCACCCACATTGAAGAGTACCGAAAAATCGAACACAACCTTAATTTTAAAATAGAATTCAATGTGGGAATGTTGGTCACTCAGAAGGAGAAATTGGACGTTATGTTAGCACAAGTTTGAGAACTAATACACCAACATGGAACTACAACATCTGGACAACATCAAGAAATGCATGCAACCACTTCTCCCATAGGATCACATTGGATTCAAATAACTTTATCCCCTTCCTTTCCAGATAGTGAGAAGCATAAGCATCCTCCACAGTGTCCAGGACCCTCGAAGCATAAATATGGGAACAACACAATCCTAAAATTCACTACCATACTCTAAATCTATGGCATATGTGTTTTCTTTAGTATATTTTCTGAATTTAGTATTAGCTAATCTATTGTATGCTCCTATAGAATTTTGGACTTGTATTCAGTTTTGGAAGGTCTATAACCATCTCTCTAGAAAGTCTCATCAGAATTAGGACAATAACATCATGGTAGGTTGGCTTTTTGTAAAACCATATTGTATGCCTTGCTATAGCCTTTTAATTAATGCAAATTTCCTAGTGTTTGTTAAAAAAAAAAACAATTATTGAGTCTATTATATTTTATGATTGCCAATATAAATAGGCATACCGCAATTAGGCTTGGATAGCACACGCCACACTATTTAAGCTTGTGTAGCATATGGAATGCTATTTTGATAAGCGAGAGTAATACACAACACTTTTTTTGTACCAATCAAGGAAAGACCAATCATCCTTTACTACTCAAGACATCTCGAATTTAATGTGAATGTTAGAGACTTTGGACCAACCTATGTAATGTATGAGAAATAATAGCTACCACCAGAGAGAATAAGAATGTTCCAAGGGCACTCCAATTTCCCTTGATCTAAAAGAATCATGGAAAGGATGGAACATAGCAAGAGTGTGGTGTTCAAGATGCATACATAAAGTTTTATTTCTAGTTGTAAATCACATATCAACACCTAAAGAAATTCTCAACTTGATATAAAGACATCATGATTTGGAGCAATACAAAGGCACCACTCCAAACCTACCATTGAAACATAATTCATAGCAACTATTCTATGAAAATTAGGTAAAAATAAGATAACAACTAATAGGTACAGTAGTAGTAATAATAGTGTGAAGTAATGATACAATATGCTCATATATCAACTAAAACTGTAAGTGCTTTTCTAGTAGTTTGAACTATTCTCAAACTAGATGGATTAAACTAACCATCTATACCAATAAATTCTCATTAATATATTCGAACATCCCCGAACTATATAAATAGTTTAGTATAGGGGAACCATATATTTGTCATAAGTCCTACTACATGCAGCCAACCACCTCTGTTACACTTTCCACTATTGATGTAATTTCCTTTTGAATTTTAGAAAGGAAATTGCAAGCCATGGGGATGCCTAAGAGTTTTCTCACAAGATATTTGAGTGTTGGTATTAAAAATATTTAGAATAAAAAAACAACCAGGTAGAGGTTAGAGTTGAAAAATAGAAATTATTTATCTCCCTCAACCCAACCTATTGATTGAGCACATACATGAAGAAATGTCCTATCTTTTACTGCATTGGCTTGTAAACATAAGAATAAATTCTGAAGTAGAAAACGACCAAGGAAAAAACTTTGACAACTGTTAGAATCATGTAGTAAAATTGTCAAGACAAAGAATTATGTGGAGTTTCAACTAGCTAATCAATAGTGATGAAAAACATTACAATCACTTGTAGAATAACATTGTTGAACTTCTAGTGGAAGGAAGGTTGGGCCTGTTAGCACTGTCATTTTTTCAGAGTCGTAGTCCATGTGTCAAAGTGTGTGAGGTCAGGTACTTAACAACAAATGGGTCAAAGTCAACAAGTGGCGGGTTTGTCCCTTGGATTCGGGAAAGGGTGTCATAATTAACCATGTGCGAATTGTAAAGTTCCCTTTCCCAAAAGGTTGAGTCTTGTCAGAAAGAGGGAATTTATGTGCCAGAGGTCGAGGCAAGTTGTTAGAGTAAAGGTCACGACGACAGATATAATGACCATCATCACCTAATTATGAAGTCAGAAAGGTTAAGAAATCACAACGCTCATATCACATATACTCTGCAGCTCTTATCATCTGTACTTTGCACACTTCGAAGTGTATCCGTCGCGCGAGTGTGCTGCGCAAATCTTCAACCTGCTTCAAAAGTTCTCGTCACCATGGATTCAACATCCTATTTCATGATTCCACCCCTCGCCCATTCAATTATAAATACCAGTCACAATGCATGTTTCTCCTTTACCATCTGAGTTTGTGCGTTGTCTGCGATTTTTCCTGCAAGTCCTAGGTCCTTTCACTATGGGAAGGCCAATTTCCATCAGTTATGTTGTGAATCTGTTCAGTCAAGATTGCCACATCTTCTTCATCTTCAGTCACGGTTTGAATCCTGCTGTAGTTTTCCGTGAGCTAGTCTGTCGGGTGATAGTTCCTCTCACATTCAACCTTTCTTCCTCAGAGTCCTTTCCTGTCGCGCAAAATTATTTTCCGCATCCAATTTCCTTGGCTCGCCACCAGTGTTGCAACGCCTTGCCACCATGCCATAATTTTCTGTCACGCTTCCCTACTGCAACAAGCCTACTGTTATCGTTTATCGCAACGTCAACCTGCTTCTACGCCAAAAGTATTCATAGCGCCTAGTGGCCGCGCAGTAAATTCCTAGAGTTATTCTTGTTTGTCGCACAAAGCTTCCTCCATTGCCACTCTGACAGATCTCTGTGAAGTATATCATTCTCCATTTTCCACACGAATAGTGTGTCATATTTCATTACTGCGCGCACGTGAAACAAATGTACGTTTGCATCATGAAAACATCCCTAGACATAAGGAATAAGGCGTGAAGTGGCAGAGCCGTGAGGCCCGAACCTCAGGACTTGGAGTTAATCAATGAAGATATGAATGTCAGGGCATATTTTGAACATGTCAGATGTATGCGCTATTACGAGAAAATCCAAGGATACAACGCGAAACTGGATGAATAGTTCTCTCTCAGATTTAATGGGTTCCGCGCGATCCTTGTGAGAATCACATTCCTGATGACGAAGGAAACTATATTAGCTGCGATGGAGATCCGTCCATGCAATGAAAGGTGGTCTAAGGGAATGCCTTTAGACGTATTTTTCTATGAATAATTCATCAAGCCAAACTGCCTGAATGGGAAAATCAGAGCGGGCATTATGAGTCGATATCTACGAGAGTCTTTTCAGAAACTCATAAAGGCGATTAGAAGGTATTTCACCTGTGAAAGAAGGTATGACATAATATACCCACATCACATCATGTTGCTGATGCATTTCAAAGGGAAAATGCCTTTTAACTTACCTTTCTTCTTGCACCAAAGCCTAGGAGGAATGGCTGACAACGTCCAGGCCGAAGCGGACCAGCCGAGGAAGAACTTATTCCATATATCATTGATCAAGTTGTTGGTAGTCCAGGAATTGTGATTATTGGACAAATACTAGGATTCATTTCTAATTTCAGCCAATATTCCTAGGGACCCCAAAGGAGACCTCCCTCTACCCACAGGGGAAATGACATCTCGCAACGCGGGGGCTAAATTGGAGGTGGCTGTAGGAAAAGGAAAGAAAATAGAAGGCTTGTCATCCCAACAGCCAGTACCCCAAAAAAGAGACAGGCCAAGGATGATCAAGAAGACCGAGGGGACCCAAGCTCCCAACGAAATGCACACCCAATCTGTTGCTGAGAAGCTACTCGTGCACGTTGTTCGGCTAGAGCTAGTTGAAGGTCCAAGCCGGGGAATCAGTGAAAGATGGAGAAGGCCGAGCATTGAAAACATGGAGGTTCAGGAGTCGTTGCAACAACTGAAGCAAGAGAAACTCACTATTTCCGAATTATACCAGGAGAATTGAAAATTGAGAAAACAGTCAACAAAAATGACTGTCGAAAAAACAACGTCGCAGAGCCGAGAAGGGAATGAAAATTGGCTCAAGAGACAACTCAAATAGCACAAGACGTGATCATTCAACTGCGTAAGGAACATAAGATGTCAGAGGAAAGAATCACAGAGCACTTCAAGGAATGTGGACCGGCCATGGAAAACGTCCGTGCGGCTCTTGCCAGTGCTCAAACGAAGCTAAAAGGGAATGCGGTCTTGTGGAGACAGATGAATAATATGAAAAGATGAAATTGGTTGCTTAGGAAAATGCTTAGAGTATTAAGATTGCAGGTGAAGCCAAAGGCATGATTGACCCGACCCCATTTTTTGTCTTTTTGAATGTCGTACATAATTTTTCTCTCCTTGTGTCATGTTTCTTGTCGAGAAACAAGGAGTCTGACGAGCACCTGTGCGGTGGATATTCATCGCGCAGATGTTGTAAACCCACTTATCGAGAAGGACAAGTGTAGGCGAAACCCATGATAGTTTTGAAAGAGATGCATACCCCCCTCACCATCGTCGCCACCTGGAAAGAACGAGCGACAACCAACATACACTTGTCACACCAACTCGCCACGTTCATACCACAACCAACGATCATGGGGCAATAACCAGATCCCATTACACTGGGTGGTAGAGTTTTGATAGTGCGCTCGATCATTTGGGTGATCACTCAAAGGAGAAATGTCAATGCATCACCTCCTAATGATTGAATCTTACTGATAAGATCATGACAAAGACGTCGATTATGACATGATTTGGTACAGTTGGGTTTCCATTCTTAGTAATTTCTATTCGAAAGATCATCTGGTAGGGAATAACCAGAACCAAAATTCTAGGAGTAGTAGTTTGAGGCATGACAACCCAAGGGGTGTAGTTTTTTCTATATATTTCATCTTTTCAATGTAAGCCAGGTTGGTTGGCAAAGTAGTGTAGACAATAGATTATTGAATGTAATCTTCGAACCCGATTGAAATATAATGCATAAGTCCTGAGGCTTTGACGAAAAGATTCTAATGGTGGTGGTTTGATGTATTGTGATCTCTCCTATGTATGTACTTCCTATTTTCTGTATATTCATGTCTTTACTCTGTTTAAATTGGAACGTCTAATAAGTCTAGAATTCATCGCGCGGTGCTTTAGACTTCGCCATTTAAACTCTCGTGTTTTCTCTTAAGTAATTTAGAATTCATCTTCAATGGTACTCTGAGTTGCTTTATGTACTCTTTCTTTCGCCACACACAACGACATTTGAACTGAAAGACCATTGCCTTCTTACCTTTTATCCTCTCAAAGTTTCATTTACCAAGTCATTTATTTCTCTTGCTTTGAGGAAGTTGACTCCATGGCCCAAGGTTTTGTATTTCCTTGTGAGCTAAACCAGAAACATTTCACAAACACAATAAACCTATCTGACAATTCAAAGTCATTATCTGTTAGAGACTAAGTCTCAAAGAGAGCCCTCTCTAGGTCGGAAAGGCTAGTTTCCAGTCTTAAAGTTGGTCTGTAGGTTACCTCTGTCATTTGTTTTCTCAGCCAAACAAATTTACAAAGTGCTAACAGGGCCAATGAATATATATGCTTAAGCTTGTAACATCAACGCTCATGCATGAGGATAATGCACATAAGAAGAACAAACATGTAATCCAACCAACTTCTCTCCATTTTTGTCCCAATTGGCTAGGGATGTCAAGGGCACTCACTTTGTTTCATCATGTCTTTATGTAAGGCCAAGGGTAAAATGATTTCTCTTCTCACATAGTTTCAAATTCATAGGCCTATCTATTCAGTTACTTGCACTCATAAGAGACTCCACAAGAAGCCCACATATGCCTTTGTCACAGTCATAAATTGTAACTATAGAGTGATGTACTGATTGGAAGACAATTTTGAGTTTTGATGTTTCAAAACTATGAATCATTAAACCTTGAAAGCCTTATATCTTAATTCGTTAAAACTGCACAGGTACTAAATTCAACTATGGATGAAAGCATTGACATTGACATAAAAATTAGTCAGACAAATATGTCCAAGAGCTTGTCATGGAGGTTCCAACTGTAATAAAAATAGTGGTAGGTCACAACAACATCCTCAAAAATTCATAAAGTCAGGCAGGGTGCATGCATTACATAGATTGGAAACGATATAAGCATTGAATTTTGTCCATGGAGAGGATTTTAGTAATTGGCATGGGATATAATATTTGTTGATATAAATAAAATGTTAGAAATGGAAAGAACTTATATTGAAAGAAATGATTTGTTGCTTAGCTTTAGGCCATGGAGAGGTTTTGAGTATTTGGAATAGGATACAAGCTTTGTTGATGTAAATGAAATATTATAAATGGTTGAGATTTTTCCAATTTTCATAACGCAAGGGAAGGAAATAGGGGAATCACATATCATGGCTCACTGATCTACCTACCATGTATGATCACAAGCTTGAAAAACCACTTTTCCACTCAATAAAGCCAGATGAGAAAGAAAAATGTGCAAAACCCCATATAATATAATATAACAAATCCATATAACATATTATTATAAATAAAATACATGAACATCCTCGTGTAAAAGACATGGACTTTCTTCAATGAAATGGAAGTACGGGTGGAATTTGGAGATAGGGGTGCTTTGCAATTTTGATGGTATACACAACATTATAAAATATTTTTGACATTTTCCCTAACTTTGATGATGGGTACATCACTACTTTGATTGTTTTTTATGTTAAAAATGTGTCATGATGGGCAATTTGGACATCAAATTCCATCCTTGAATGGAAGTAAGTGAGTGAGAAACAATTGAAGGAAGAGGTAAAAGGGTGCAATGAAGTAGTTACTTAACTCTCACATTTTAGTTAGGTATTATTTGATATTGACCAGAGCTTTGACCATATTTTGATCAGATTTTATACTTGTTGAAGCTTCAATCTTTGGATCAATCAACATCAATTTAAAGATTGAATATAATACAATGCTTGTTTAAGGTGTTCAATGCGAGTTACTCAAAGATGTAATTACGTTGTCATTCATTTCAGAAATGGTGCAAAATGGGGAGTCTCATTCTCTCTCTATCCCCTAGTTTGATAATGGCATATTACTCCATTAAATTTGAACTGATGACGTGTGACTTCAAAGGACTTATGGCATGACTATCTTGATGGTCACACATGCTTATAAGTTGGTGGAGGGATGACAGACACATGCGAGCAAGCCTTCAATTAAGTGAAGCAATGGTTCATGAGGGTGATAAACCGACATAGTCAGAACTGGGAGATGCATATTGGAATTACTGTGATTGGAATTTGCGTTAACTCTGCAACCCTAAGGCTTGGATGAGGGTGGAATTGAAGGTGGGCGCTGCAATCATGGTCGGGTGGTGGTGGATTATTTCTAGGTTTGCTTTGGTGGAGGTAGGTTTAATGCAAGAGTCTTTGTTTGTTCTTTCAAGCAATGTAATGGTTGATGAGAATGAGGGGAATAATGCTCTCAATTGGTGTTTTCTACCAAGGGTTCTGCTCAAGTGCCTTTGTGGGGATTGGGAAGCCCGATGCCTTTCACTAGGTCATGGAATCGTTCTAGAAATAGTGTTTGAGGTATTGAATCTTCTAAGGACAAGGCTGACAAAGGGGGAAACAATGGCAAGAGAAGACACCCGAGAGATTAAATGATTCCTTTGGAGGCATGAGGAAATTGGGCAAGAAAATAATAGTGCCATTTTGGTTCTCACAACTGAAGTTGTGGAGCTAGAGCAGACCAACATTTCTCATAATGCCAATGTATCAAGTCTTCTTCTAAGTTGTAGGGGTCGTTTGGATTCGATTGAGGCTGAGTGTGGTAGGATGCATACTCTAATTTTAGCTCAGTGTTTGGACAATTTGTCGATGGCTTCCAACAACAATGCCACTCAAAGCTCCATCCATGGAGGGGAGGCAGTGGCCGAAACCAGGTATCAGGTCCTTATGGAGATCAAAGATGAGGCTAATCAACGAGCTAGAGAAGAATCAGAAGACCAGAACAATGTGAAATAAACTACATTATGAATATTTTTCTGTGTTATTTGCATTTTATGCCAGTTTGTTTGGCAGGTTACCTACAAAAACACTTGGAATGAAAGACCAACAACTAGTTTTTTGATTTCTGGATATAAATCGTGTAGGGAGTTTTGAAATGTTTAACGTTTCGAGTGGACACTCCACCCATTATCAGGGACTAATGAAACAATGATGGTTGAAAAGAGTGCCGATGAAATCTTATAAAGGATAAAATTTAATAAGACTATTGAGTAAAGGAGAGCGATGTGGTAAAAACATAGTTACCAACTTAACGAGAACTTTACAGAGTTCTTGTTTTTTGGGGGGTCAAGTTTCTTACCCCATTTTTAAAAATGGTGCTACCGGTAGCACCCCCCTCCCTTTTTAGATGGTGTTTTGATATTTTAAATTTTCTGATACATAAGGTTTCCACTTTGTTTTTTTTAATGCTTGTTTTTTCATTTATTTTCAAATTGTTCAATTTTTATTTTTTATTTATTTTTTCTCAACGATGTTTTTTAATCTATTTTCAAACTTTTCTATTTTTTTTTATTCAATGGTATTTTTAATTATATTTCCATGCTTCATCCAATGTTAAAAATGTTGTACATCATTTTTTTTTTAATAAATTAAGTTTTTTGATATAATTATGTGTCCTTAATTAAGTTATGGTTCCATACATTTTAAATATAGTGGAAAATATCATTTTTTTACCTTTACTTCAATACATAGAAAACACGTGTAGTTAAATAACACTATTTTTAAATATTTAGCAAAAAAATATAATTCATTTTTTTTGGATCAATTAAAAACTAAAAAAAATAAGAAAACAAAAAAAATTGAAATTTAAAAAATAAAAACATTTTA
>JZKD02S0700936.1:785658-795793 GCA_000966675.3 Picea glauca
TTGTGACATTTGTCATCTATTTTGATTGACTTTGAGTTGGTGATTGCATCTATAAGCTTATTTGACAAAACGTCTCACTCATTGTCTTCATTTTGACCTATTGATTAATGCTTGATGTCACATCCATAGCAGCAATAATATAGGTGACGCAACAACATTATTTGTATGAGCTAATTTGAGACACTTATTGCATTGTAATATAATACAAGGATTTAATTGTGTACATTGAATGCCCATGTCTCTTATGCATTTATTGAAGGAGTGATATTAGTCATTGGTTTTTGTTTAGCAATCATTGACTTCGTCAATAATAGCATTTATCATTGCTCATATGTATATTTGAAGATAGTCATTAATGCTTTTGAAGTACTAACCCACTGCAGCACATATTCTAGTTTTATCTGTCTTGTCTTGCAAACAGGTGCCATCCAGTGGAACAATGTCTTCTTTGACTATCTCTTTTGGCAGTAATCTGTAAAGGGAATCTATCACTTTGATCCTTTATGCCTTTAGCCCTTTAGAAACCCAGATTACATAGGGACGTCTCCCTTGGACCAGCCATCCTAAATAGAAAGAGCTCCCCATTGAGGTGACAGTGGGTGGGGAAGCTCCTGTTACGCTGGTTTTAAGCCTTGACTCAAGCTACTTCAAACCCTTCCTACAAACCGTGCGATAACAGGACCAAACATTTATGTTGCCTTATCCATCGTAACATTACCCATGCAATTCATGTTTTCCACTCCCTCATCAGGTTCATTAGAATCCAACCAATCATACATGCCAACGTTAAACTCATGACCAAACATATTAACTTGTTCATTTGAAGATCGATAAGGTCCCGTCTCATCATAAAGGTGAAGGAAGACTTGGCAAGTTGATTCAACATGAAATTGCTCACAAGGTCTACAATAATGAATAGCCTGGTGATCAACCCAATTAGTGGATTCCAATGGGTTTGGTGGTCTTTGATCTTGGGGAGGGGACTTCTTAGGCCATTTGTCATTTGGCCTATGTGGGGGGCTAGTAGCTTGACCCCTTTCCATGGCTATCAATTTGTTTTGCATGGCATTCATTTGATTTGCATGGCATTCATTTGATTTGCATGTTCCTTCGCTTGATTAGCCTGATTGATCTCCATTTGTTTGATCTGATTGGCATGATTAATTTCCATTTATCTAATCAATTTAGTAAGTTACTTCATGCCATCATTAGAGGGTTTATGAGTTTCAATGTTTTTTTTCTTCTCATCATAATGTTGGGAAGAAGACCCTCTAGTAAAACCAGGAATGTTAGATTTCCTAGCATCTTGCATGTTCTGATCAATTTTGATAGCCATGGCTTGTGATGTTTTTATATCTTGAGGATCCTTATCCCTTAAGGCGTACCTCATTTCTCCTTCAAAGGCTTCCATATAATAAATCAAGATTGCAGCTTTTGAAGGCTCTATGTCAGCATGAAGACCTTTCACCAAGTTATCAAACCTAGTGTTAAATTCTTGCACAGTCTCATTTTCTTTTTTATGACTAGAAGTAAGGGCAACTAGCTGGAATCTGTTTTCTTTTTGGTCACCCCATCTATTCTTAAATTCAACCAATATTTCCTAAAGGGTGCTAAACTTATTTGCATCAAATTCAGTGAACCATTCAACAACATCTCCTTCTAGTGAATAAACAAATAAAGTCATTTGCACATCTTCTTCATCATGACCCTTACAATACTTCAAGACACACTGATGAAAGTTGAGGATGTGAGAGTGGACACTAACAACATTATTCCCTTGAAAACTCGACAATTTATCAATGGCCCTTTCAGGAATATCGTGAGGAGCACCTTGGATTGCTGCAAAATTCAAAGGACTCAAGAACATACTCATGGTTGTGTTAGAATTATTAGTGGGAGTATTAACAGCTTGTTGATTATTAGTTTGGAACAAGAATTGGATATCAGTGAGTGTTTTTTCCCCAAGACTTTCAAGTAGCCTTCTAGGAGCAAGGCGATTTAGTCTCCTCCTATAAACCTTTTTAGGCTTAGGAAAAGAATAAATCTCTCCTTGTGAAGTGCTCCTAGTAGTATACCTGGCAGATTTTTGCAATGGAGTCGCCACTTGGAAAGGAACCACACAAAGCTAACCAATGCAAGTTCAATGAATTTTAGAGACTAAAGTTTTTATTGTTTAGTTCTTAAAATATTAAGTTAAGTCGTTTTGACCAAGGATAAATGACTTATCCCCGACAATGACGCCAAAGATGTTGCCGTCCTTATACACACTTGCAAACGTGAGCAAAGTCTAGCTCACTTAGTGTGTCCTTGGAGGCACGATGCCTAGGTTCAAAGCCCACGCTGTCACTTTGACTTGAACCTCTTCCGTCTAGGATTACTCCTAGGGAAGCCAAGGGGGGTAGACCCTAGTTACTAGATATGATTAAACTTGAAGTTCTAGGAGTTGGTTTTAATTAGTTAGAAGGTTTCGGGGGAGACTAACTTATGATGCAAAGGCAGCAAATGCAAGATGCAAGATTTAATATGTCAATCAATCCTTTCCCCAAGTCAACTAAGACTTGTGCCTAAGGTTGGGCAAAGGGGTCAACTAATGTTTAAGGGGGTTTTATTACAATACAATTACAAAGATTATAAAAGTACAATTATCCACAACGAGATTTGATACAAGTACTTACAACAATGAATGAAAGATATTACAACAGTTATAAACAAGAGATATAAGATACACAAGATACAAATGAACTAAACTAACCAAAGGCTTTAATGTGTAAGATTTCAAAGATATTCAAAACATAAAGATCATTCACATTAAGCCAAGCATGCCCCAATAACACTTACTCTATTGGACTACTTTTCAATGACAACCACAACACTCAAGATCCAACAAGAAGATGCCTCCAAATGGGATGCGCTATCTCTTGAAGGGTCACACCATAAAGATCACTTGACAGATAAAATGAAATGCTTTAAAGTAAAGGTGATCCACACAACTAAAATTGACACTTAAATAATTGATCCACAAAGAAATGAAATTGCATGTGAAATTAAAACAAGATGTGTGCTTGCAATTAAAGTTTTAGACAACCATAAGATATACCCAAGAAATTGATGCCTAAAACACTAAGTGGATTAAGGGTTGTTTAAAGATTTTAAAGATTTTAAATTCCCACCCTAACTAAGTGTTGAACCAAAATCCTCCTCCCCCAATTATCAAATGGCTGCTGGATGCTCAAGAAGTGAGACAACGAGGCCTACCCTAGCTTGACAGATCAACCCTAAAGACTCGAGTACTCCCGGAAAGGACGCCACGCTCCGTGAGATCGTCCTCAGCCTAGCACCTTCCGTTGCCTTCCTCAAGCCCCCTTTTAGATGGCGAAGATGGTTGATTTAGGTGTCCTATTAAGTCTAATATATTATTATGCCTCAGGACTAAGTTTTTAGGTGTGTTTATGAGTGTTTTAGTGACTTTTAGTTGTGATAAATGCATCCTATCTCCCTTGATTTGCAGCCCAATCTAGGAGAAGGTCCGCCTGATGCTTACTCGGGACATTGTAGCGAAAGGTCTATCACACATGGCACTCCCATGTGGACTTTTAGAGGTTACTCCCTCTAGAAATACTAGGGTCAACTCCCCATAGTGTGTGACGTCAATATCAACTCCCTTGACGTGTCCTCATGTGCTCTCCACAAGGGACGTTAGGCTATAAACCCAAACCCACTTATCCCTTTGGGATAAGTGTCCTCATAGATCAACTCAACTCAGGCACAAAGGAGTACGATTTGGAGAATGTCTCAGGAAGATGCAAACATTAACACTCCCTCTTAGTGAGGGAGGCATTCTCTGCCACGCAGAGTCTGTCATGTAAGTACTCGAACTTCGTCTTGGTAAGGGGTTTGGTAAGAACATCAACAACCTGTTCATCTGTAGGAAGGTACTGCACCAGTACTGCCTTCTTCTGCACCATGTCACAGATGTAGTTGATATACACAAGACTTGATCTAGTTCATCCTACAAGGGGTGGCCAGTCCCTTGGGGATGATCATGCTAAGTCATCTTGGACCATACTTGACATATCGAGGTTCCCTCATGAAACCAATGTCTAAGGCATATCGAGGTTCCCTCATGGAACCAATATTTCACAAGACATATCGAGGTTTCCTCGTGAAACCAATGTCTAAGACATATCGAGGTTCCCTCATGGAACCAATGTCTCACAAGACATATCGAGGTTTCCTTGTGAAACCAATGTCTTGGTTCCTTCATTTGACCATTTGAGGCACGCTAGGATGAAGTCCACGTTCCCTCCTACTAGTCCATACAGGACCCTTTGGGGAGAATGTCTCATGATGCCGCCTCAAACATCTCTAGGACACATTGAGGTTCCCTCATGGAACCAATGTCCCGCAAGACATATTGAGGTTTCCTTGTGAAACCAATGTCTTGGTTCCTTCATCTGACCATCTGAGGCATGTCAAGATGAAGTCTACATTTCCCCCTGCTAGTCCACACAGGACCCCCCGGGGAGAATGTCTCATGATGTAATCATATCGACATTCCCTCTTAACGAGAGAAGACATTCGCATCAACAGAGCTGTTCACCAACTAGCCAACTGGCCGATGGTAAACATTTGTCAGATGCTCTGAATGTCGGCAATCTGCTCGTCTGTGTACTAAAGCCTGGCTGCTTCATCTGCACCATGTCTCGGATGAAATCCTGCGAGAAGCCTCACTACTTCCACGAATCGTTTCACTGGCTATGATATGTTCTGCCTTTGCAGTACTGAGTGCTATAGAAGTCTGCTTCCATGAATGCTGACTGATCTCGAGCTGAAGCAACACCCTCTGGTGCCCTTTCTTTCAACTGCACTCTCTTCCTAGTCAGAATTGTATATCTCTGCAGCCTCTCTTCATCTCCTGAGACATCCAACTGTACCACACTGGTACACTTGCTTTGCTGTGACTTAATCTGCTCAAATCACGAGCTAGCTCAGGGTGCTTATTGCAAAGCACTATCTGGCTCTTTGCTTGAGAGCAGGTTCTCCACTCTCTCTGCAACTACTTCCTCTAGGATTTTGTAACTGCTAAACATTGAGACTGAGAGTAGCTTCTCTACTCTGTCAGCAACTGCCCTCCTCTGGGGCTGTTCTCTGTGGAACTGGCTCCTCCACTCTTTCTCTGCAATTGCTTCCTCTGCAACTACTCTATCTGGAACTGAGAGTGGCTCAATAACTGCTCCCTCTGGAGCTGGAGGTGACTCCTCCTCTGTCTCTGCTCCCTCTGACACTGAAGGTAGCTCTTCCTCCCTCTCTTGAGGTAAATCAATCTCTGCTCCCTTTGGATGTAGTACCACCTCTCTTCATACATTGGAATTGCTGCCATGCCTCTGGAGCTGGAGGTGAGTCCTCCTCTGTCTCTTTTCCCTCTGTCACTGAAGGTAGCTCTTCCTTCTTCTTTGAAGGTAACTCAATCTTTGCTCCCTCTGGATGTAGTATTGCCTCCCTCTCTGGGAGTGCCTCTACATACATTGGAACTGCTGCCATGTCTGCTCCCTCAACATCTTCATGGCTCGACTCATGTATCGGGACTGCTACAACTGCTCTCTCTGAGTCTCATACTATATCTTCGTCCATCACAGGGTCCATCACCATAGCTTGCGTTCATGGTCACTGGAATTGTCTCTGCTATTTGGCATGCTCCTGTCCTGAGAGGTACATTGCTCCTAGAGACTACCTGTCTCCGAGCATCATTTTCAGTGATATCACTCCATGACATCATGATGGAAGGTCTTGCCCTGCATGAGCTAGATGACTCCCCTTGAGTCTTGACTTCAAAACAGATCATGCTACCTACCATGTGCTCTCACTGTCCACTAACCAGGTTCTCCTTCTGGAGACTGCACCAAAAAGAGAGAAGATCAAGGGGACTGATCTCCTTTTCTCTTTCATTGCTTGCACACCGACAATATTGATGACATGCATAACATTATTTAGCACCCGTACTAGGGAAAGTGGCTAAAATACAATAAGACATCTTCTGGGATCTCATACCAGGTAAAATGGTCCTTCAAAGAAATAAGGGTTCCCGTATTAGGGATAATGACCCTTGCTGCCAGTTGTCTCGCTGCCCAATGCCTACTACAGTCACTGCTATCATGAGAAACTGAATTCACTGATAGTCTCACGCAAGTTTGATTGTCACAATTGATCAACATAGGCTCAAGCTTCTGACCAAATAAATCTGGAAGGAGCTTTTGAAGCCATACTGCACACTAGCTGCTATGTACTCCGCCTCTGCTGTATTGAAGCCTCCATTCACACAGGGCCGTGTCCACATCCAAACTTCTTTATCATTGTCTAGGGATACAACAAACATAGTCTAAATCTGGTTGTTGTTCTATAAGAAATTCTCTATCTGAGAACTCATATGTAGCAATAAGTGCCAGCCATAGAGTGACTATTGAAACATCATCGCAGAGACAAAGAGTATTAAGCATGAAGCATAACGTGACATCTATTATTAAATCGGTGACCTTGTGCTCTTCTTTCTCGTTTATTAGTTGAATCAGGTCCTTAATTAATGAACCCATCGTGATTCCATTGCTCTCATCAATTGCCTGTTTTGCAAGATTACAGCCCCTATCTGGCGAATTTACAATCTCGTGGTAAAACACGGAGAAGTTAAGAGCCAACCCTAGCCTAATAGGATGCGTTGGAGCCAACTTTGCCGCAACAATATCCTAGGCAGACTTGTAAGTAAGCAAAGTGTTCTCAATGGCCTCCTTCCTTTCAGCGCCTGTTTTGAACTCGGTCCATTGCAAAGGAAAGGTAAATCCTTCAAGGTTGTGACCATGAAGGGAGGGTCCTCAAGAAAAAGTAAATACCAAAGGACAATGGTGCGACTCGAGCCTTTGCTCCACCCTTTGCGAAAGAGGAACTGTCATGATCCACTCTCTTGATAGCAATTGGGATTTCTTCGGTGTCAATCTGACGTCGAACCAATCGTTGAGTGAGTTGTCTATTGCTACACCAATCGATCACCATCGACATTGTACACAAGGAACAGGTTGCAGGTGTTATTCCTAGATGTGATAGCCGAGCTCACTCAAGAAAATGAGGAAACACTTCAGATTTCTCCTGCAAAAAATACACCCAAGTTTTCTTGGAATAATCATCAGTGAAAGTGAGAAAATAACGTGCCTTTCCAAAGGACTCAATTTCCATTGGAGCACACAAATCTGAGTGTACTATTTCTAGACGTTCTCTAGCCTTCCATGTTCTATTTGAGAAAATTTCTCTGTGTTGGTTCTCGAAAATGCACCCTTCACATACTTCATCATCCATCTTGATATAAGGAAGACCATTCACCATGTTCCGCTTCCTTAACAACACCAAACTCTGAAAGTTCAAACGTCCCATCCTTAAATGCCAAAGCCTACTCGTCATTTCTTCTATAACATTCAAACTGTGTAAGTTACTTGAATCAAAAGAAAGCTTGAAGATTCTGTCTTCAGTCATTTCTCCTCTTGCTACTACTGCATTTTTATTTAGCTTATCCATGATTAAGCACTCTTTATTATCAAACACTAACTTGTAGTTTTGCTCCATTCTCTGACCTACAAAATGTAGGTTCTTCTTCAACATGTCAACAATGTGTCCTCAATAAACTTCTTCTTTCCATGCAATGCTGGAATTGCAACTGTGCATTTCCCTTTAATTTCAAAAACTCTATCATCACCAAATATAATTTTACTAGAATAATTGTCATTCATTCTAGTAAACAACTCCTCTTGAGATGTCATATGAGTTGAACATCTCGAATCAATATACCAGGCTCCACATTCTTTATTATGTGCCATAAAACTTGATATAAATAACTTCACATTCCTGGTTTCTTCAATAAATTTATTGGCACCGTTATGTTCCATATCTTGCAATTTTGCACAACGATCTTTTTCAAGATGACCAAATTTATGAAAATAATAACACTATGGTCCTTTCCTTTCTTGAGATCCATCTCTTTCTCTTACTCTTCCACGAGTACCTTCTCTGCTTCTCCCCCTGAACTGACTTGGACTTCTTCCTCTTCGTCTTGAGATGGATGCATTTCCTTGATAATTCTGTGACTGTTGTGGATGTCTATTCTGATTCTGATTTTGATATTGACCCCTGCTTCTTCCTCTTCCTCTATGCCTTGTGGAAAAAACATGTTCCATTTCCTCAATTGGCTTACTTTCTTCAGTAGTTAGCAAAAAACCACTCAATTCACCTTTGCTCTCGTCCAACGCACTTCTTCCATGCACACACCAATCATCACGTATCTCTCATAATCTTTTCTCAGTGACGACTTGTCGTCCGTATGCTCTCACTCTGATACCAAATGAAGAATTACATCGGCACAACAATGGAGCAAATGTATTTTTCAATAATGCACACCCAACTCAAACTTTATCATTAATAAGATTAATATTATACATGATAGGAGATGTCTCGGGAAGCTACCATCTCCTACAATCACTCCACAAATCTCTCAAGCATATTGCTCTAACTCAAATTAAACCTTCGAGACACAACAACTAACAATAATTAATCTAGAACAAATGATTCATTATTCCAACATCCCAAGCCATAGGAGCAGGTTGAAGGGAAAGGTGAAGGTGGTGAAGGAAACAGAGCAAGGGAAGGGTGAAGGGGCCTGAAGAGACAGTGAGCAAGACAATGCATAGAGGGACAAGAGTAGAGGGTGCAAGCAACAGGGGGAGTGGTCGAGGAGGGGGGTGGAATAGCCCATCAGGATGCTCGGGGGTAGGACAATGTTGGAGAGCTCCCACGAACTGAAACGTAGGTGCCATAATTAGAAATAAGTTCATCCAGAGCACAAGGAGCGTGGGGAGGATGGATGAGGGGATCAGCTTGTAGAGAAAGGATGTTGTTGAGTGGGAGCACGAGGTGGAGTGATAGCGCATGTGGGGTAATGAAGAAGACGAGGGCTAGGTGGTCATTAGGTGAGAGTGGGGGGGACAGATGGAAACAAGCCTCGGGGAGCATCCCCCTCTCTAGATACCGTCCTTGTCACCTGATATGGGATGTTATATTCACTCTTAAATGTATACATGAACAAATTTTGCATATTTGGTTTCTAATGGTTTGGATTTACATTGATGTACATTTGTATGTGTGTGTGTGTGTATATATATATATATATATATATATATATATATATATAATTAAAATGTACATATTTTATGTATTTTTTGATAAATTAGTTTAGAAAGCGATTCATTAGTTGATTTCAGTTTGGCCCTAGTCTAACCCTTGGCAGGCTCAGATTTTTAATACTCTGCATCAAATATGTAATCAAGTCATTAAAAGATGGTTTTCAAGAAACACAAACTTCTAAGAAATCGAATCTTGAAATCAAGATAGTGGAATCTTGTTGATTTGATTGTACCATTTAGGAGTCTTCAACCTCCCATACTTGTTCTAGTTGCTACAGGAAATCTGCATGTATGGGGAATGTGCTGCCAAATGAAAACCTTTCCAATTGATATGGGAGTATGAGTATCCATGAGCCATCTCTACTGAATGGTTCATCTCATAATGCTCCCATGACTCATCTCTACTGAATGCCCAAATAGATTTTAGGAGAAATCCATTTTGGCTGCCAACATATCTCATGGGTTAAAAATTAGCTATTTAAGCCCTGGGGAATTAACAAGGCGAACTAATATTTTTCAGACATGAGATATTCATCTTAATTATTATGCGTGTATTCGGCCAATCAATATGTTCAAAGGAATGTATGCTGGACTTGTCGTATCATTATTCGTTCATGCAAAGATTTATAGAAATTTGCCTTTTGGGTGGTTGATCTAGACACGTAGTGCTTCTGGTTGTCAGCACAGTTGAAGTGTATTTGAAAAATGCACACAAAGAACCACAACATAGTGGATTATGGATTATCAATTCTTAAATGATATGGACTTTGTTTGTTACAATCTTCAACTATGGGTGAAGTAGTTTGAGAAATCAATTCATGTGGATGCCATTTGCTTGGATTGCATTGACCAGATCACTGATTGGGTAGTGGAGACTAAGGGGCCTGTTATGGAGGAGTCTCTTGGTTGGTTTAATGTGG
>JZKD02S0700936.1:812874-823688 GCA_000966675.3 Picea glauca
ACACCATACACATGAAAGAGATAATTAGATAAATGAAACATTCAACTCACAAAATGAAATGATGAAATATATCATACATAAAACCTTATGAACATGAATAAGCACATTAGATGATGTTACAAATGTACAAAAAGGGAAATTAGATTTTAGACCAATCACATAAGATGTCACAATGTAGATATTGCCTTGAAATGTTGATTGCTTTAAAAACCCAAATGTATGAGAACTCAAATTGCCTTTAATGTGATTGTGAGACTTGAAATGAAAACTTGCTTGTAAATGAATCACACCACCATAAGATTGCTTGCAAAATGAAATTGAGATATTATGTTGTGAAATGAAAGTGTGTTGCAAGTGTTATGAAATGTAGTGTGTAACTTGATTTTAGTAAATTTTATGTGTCACTTCAATTAGGGGGTTTAAGTGTGAATGTTTGTGTCCTAGACTATATGACTACCCCAAAACCATTTATTGTTCACACCAAAAGAGAGTGCTGGATGCTCAAAAAGTATGGCAACGAGGCCTACCCTAGCTTCGCAGGTCAAACCCAAAGTTTGCAAGGTACTCCACCCGAAGGACGCTGAGGGCCGTGAGATCGTCCCCGACCTAGCACCCCAAGATTCTTCCCAAGTCTTTGTTTTGATGGTGCAAGAACAACAATTGGTTGTGGATGCCTAATTACTACCTCCAACCTTTGTCCTTTCTTGTCACCCAGGATCCAACTAAGTGGCAAGGGGAGAGAATATGGGGCAAACGTTGGGAAATAAATTTTAATTTGAGCAATGATTTTAATATTAAAACAAGCCTTCCGTTATTGCAAGAAATGGCTTGGGGCCACCCTCTTGCAAGATGGGGCAAAGTAAAAGTATTGAGATGCTTTATTAGTTTGCCTTAAACAAATAATGAAATTGGATTATTGTTTGCTTTACAAATTAAATGAAATTATTGTTGCCTTGTCCTATGAGTTGGTTTCTTGACACACCTTTCTATGATATTTGATGGAGTGTTTTTCATGATGAGTCCACATGTGTGATGTGGGAGATTTTATTTGGTCCACGGAGTTTGTCCAAATATAGAGGAGGCTACATTACACACCTTGCTATGCTAGTGATGGGACATACGACTAGAGGATACTTGGTCAATCCCTAGATGGTGAAGGCATCCACTCTTGGAGGAGTTATTACACACATGTTCATGCTCGATGATGGGATGTCTCACTTATGGAAGAGCCGCACATGACACCTTTGAAGAGGTTTTACTTTGTCAAAACCTTATTTGATGGGACGTCCACATTGGAAAAGATCTAGGAGGCTTCAAACCTTAGATGTAGGATGTTAAACATGCTATTTTGAGATGGTTGTTACAGACTTATTGAAGATTATTAGTGAAGCAACCTCTCTTGGAGAGGCTTGAGGACACATTGGATCTTGTTGAGATGGTCAACCACTTTGGAGAGGACAAAAGGCATAACTATTCTCATTATTTTATTCTTTGTTTGACTTGTCTGATGGAGTTGGTTATGAGAGAGCATTATTGTATTGTTCTCCATGGAGAAAGAAATTAGTGGATCTAGGAAATCAAATCAATTTTTATTGTAAGGAGATGGAGCTCAATTCTATTTAAGGAGTAGTTCTCTGAGCTCTCCATTTGTAGGGATGGTTGGATTTGTGGATTTCCCCTTGAGCTTTGTTGAATATCTTGAAGGCAATGGAAAGTTCGAGGTTTCTACTATTGTGGCAAATGTGTTTAGACTAAAACTGTTGAATACTAATGTAGGACATCACTTGCATCAAATGTGTATTGAATGGCTGAAATATGGGTAACATCTTTCCTTTATTATGGAGATTGTTCCTTTATTAAGAAGACTTTGATTGTGGTTTATTCCTGTCTAATGGGGTTTTTTGTCTATGGCTGGTAATATAATGTTGTATCATATATCTTAATTCAAGTTTGCTGCCATATTCATATTGTCCATTTGTAGACACACCTTCATACATGTTTTAGGGGTTTTCCTCATTAAGAATTTCTCGAAGTTGATTTCTGCATTTTGTGGACAGCAAGATAGGGCTATTTGTAGCTTGTTTATCCCAACTTCAATCATTCCTAAACTCATTCAAAAGAAGTACATAGTTGCCACCCTTCATTGTTTATCTTTGACTCCACTTGCCCAATGGATTTTACACTAGTCCTAGTCCTTTTATCACTCTATTGGTAAAATCTTTTACAAATTCTGTTTTGCTAAAGTCAACTTCTCCATTTCATCTTGAGATTCCATTCACATAAATTTTAGCAATTCTATCTTAAGGATACCACCCTTGTGCCAGAGGAGAGCTGGCCTAATATGAGAAGAAGGTTGTTATGGTGAAAGTGGGCAGCCCTCTTGAGTTCCTCTAAGATTGCACTTGTGATTTAGGGATTTACCATAAGAAGTGTAGGTTTGGGAGGTAACATCTTGGTGTCGTTACCGGGGATAAAGTCCATTTCCTGTATTCAGTAGACATGGATACAATGATGCGATGAGAAGACCTATTTGATGATCCAACTTTTTCACGTGGCGAATTCATTGGTATGAAGAGGTATGCATGTAATACTTTTTTCAGTTTTCATATCATTATTATGTTTTGAAGATTGAAGTAGTATGGCAAATTCATGGATGAAGTATGGCAAGTTCCTCATTAATAATTCCTCCAGGTTGGTTTCTGCATTTTGTGGATAGCAAGATAGGGCTGTTTGTAGCTTGTTTATCCCAGCTTCAATGATTACTAATCTCATTTGAAATAAGTACACAGTTGCTGCCCTTCATTGTTTATCTTTGACTCCACTTGCTCAATGGATTTGACACTAGTATTGATCCTCCCATCACCTTATTTATAAAATCTTTTACAAATTCTGTTTGCTAAAGTCAACTTCTCCATTTCACCCTGAGATTCCATTCACATAAACTTTAGCAATCCTATCTTATGAATACCCATGTTGTGCCTGAGGAGAGCCGGACTAAAGTGAGAAGAAGGCTGCTGTGGTGGTAGTGGACAGCCCTTTTGAGTTCCTCTAAGATTGCACTTGTGATTTAGGGCTTTACCACAAGAAGTGCAGGTTTGAGAGGTGTTATCGCGCAGTTTGTAGTTAGGATAATAGATGGATGAAAAGAGATCAAACTGGTGTAATTGGAACCAATCCCACCCAATGTCACCTCAATGGGATGGTTCTTTCTGTTTAGGGAGGTAAGGTCCAGGGGAGACGTCCCCGATGACCTGGGGTTTTGAGAAGGGAAAGGATTGTAAGACAAAGATAAGTTTCCCCCCTCACAAGTCACCACCGAGCAGATAGTCCGGCTAACAGCCAATAAAGTATAACCCAAAAAGAGAGATGCACCTGCCCGAGACAAAACAACAAGAAACAGTTATATGCAGGCCTACACACTTGGTTAGTACTTCATATAATTAATGTCTATCTGATATATGTAAGCAATTGAATAATAAATATTGATGAAGTCAATGTTTATAAAATAGCAATATAATGTCACTTCTTCAATAAATGTCTAAGAAAAACATGGCATTCAATGTAACAATCAGCACTTCATTCTAACAATGCCCTTTAGTAACCATTCAATTGCTCATAAGAAAAATGATAGCTGCATAATGAGTTTTAATAGAAAGGGATAACGACAACTATTAGTTAGTAGGGTTAGTTTTAAGCTAGGGTTAGAGTAGTTAGGGTTTCATTCAAAGTAGTGAGAGTGATTTTGTGAACAAGTTCACTCAAGACAAGAGGTCCTTTAGATCAGTGCCTTAGGGTTAATGGAGTCAAAAGTAGAGGACACAAAAGTTGAAGGATCAAGTAAAAATAATAGGACTAAGGACAAGAGGGTTAGACCTTGAGGTGTTGCTAAGGTAAGGCCTCAAGGATGAAACCCTAGGGGAGAGAGGCTCACTTTGGTGTAGGGGAACTAGGCCTCAGTGCTCTCTCCTCCTTCCTTAGGTCAAATGGCAAACGACTAGCTCAGAAAAAGGGATAAAACTAAGACAAGAGGATTTGCTAGGCAACGTGTTGCTATGGCAAGGCTCTACCAACAAACCCTAGAAAATGAGCTCATCAAGGTGGAGAAGGACTAGGCCCTGATGCGTCTCCTTCTTCTTAGCTCAGAAAAGTAAAACGACTAGCAGAAGAAGAGGGGGAAAAAGTGTAGCTAAGGCTAGGCTCTTTCTCTCTTCAAACAATGGCTGAAAAATCTTGATGGGGACATGAGACAAGGACCTACAATGTGTGCTTGTCACCTAGGGTTTATTCAACAAATTTATAACAATAAATGCAAGAAATGACAATACAACCATTCAATCAAGAAGTTTTGCAGAAATTTACTTACATTTCCCCAAGAAATAACATAGCAAACTCTAGTTGTAACACCTTCCATCAAGAAATGCCAAGAAATGCCAACATAAATCCAAAAATGCCTTCCTTCAACAAGTGCGCCTCATAATTTCAGCCAAAGAACCCAAGTGTAGTGCAAATTTTAGACCTCACTAATGAGTGAGTGAGAGATGATGAAAAAATGAGAGTAAAAACCCTCAATTTATACTGTACCATGACCTAATTTCACTTTTAGGTCATAAAAAGGCTGACAAGGCCAAAATACTAAAAATCATACTGTTTTACATTAAATGCTTAAAATTAAGCCCTAATCAAGCTAAAGAGAGACGTCATGCCCCTTTTAGGGTGACATTAGCCCCTCCTAGGGCAAATGCAACATCCTAGAGCAAAACGTTAGCCCTCCTTAGGCTTCTCCAACCTGCCACACGTGCCAACACTGCCAAATTTGCCTCCCAAGACGTCCATAAGGCTGGATGACGTCATGATCATCATGGGTGACATCCTAGGCCTTCCAAGGCCAACGTTTCACTGAGAAGGGCACACCCCCCCTAGGTCAAGGTCTACCGGGGTGCCTCTGCAAGATGTCCTCCTTCTTTCCTGTGGAAAACCTCTGGTTCGTCCCTGTCCTGTCTCTGCCCCCTGATGGGGTCTCAACATCCTCCTGGTGGGCTCTTCAACTCCATGGAGGTCCGAACTGATCATCTCCCCATGTGTACCGGTCCAACATGGTACTTGCCCGTCGGGCATGATTCTGCACATCAACAACTATGCCCTCCAAGGGCTCATGAGTCACAAGGATCATAGCAATGTCAATCACATCTCATCATCAATATTATTAAAACACGTGCATAAAATCCCTAATACGTCAGTTAAAAGCTCAAAGACATTACACAAGCCTGCAATACAAGTTTGGAGAAAATGATAGGGCGTTCGATTGGGCTAGTGTCCATTGGAAGAGGAAAGTTTTCGGAAGAGACCTCATTTGAGCCATGCAAGTGGGTGATGTGGATAAGGGATGTCCAGGCAAGTGGGTACAATGGGAGCAGAGGGTGCAGAACTTTACCTGTGGGTGCCTTTGTAGAAGGCGAGTTGCACTTGTCTCGGATGCAAATTTTTCCAAGCCCATTCATGCCTTTTATTTTTTTATTTTTTTATTGCTTTTTCTTCAAGAGGATAATCAGGGGACACTGCCCTGGCGTGGTGACTAGTGGTGACAGTGTTACCCACAAGTACTTTCACAGAAATGAGAAGGCTGGCTCGTGATGATACCCCCTTTCCCTCGACCATGCAACCAAGGGTCACTACCCTGGCATGGTAACCAGCTGGTGGTAATGTCATACTGCTAGGTACCCATGGACCTAATAGGCTGGCTCGTGATGAGACTCCCTATCGTCGGACTAGGTCTTGTTTTATTATTTTACGGGTCCCTCTTGTTTCTTGTTGAGAAGCCTTTTATTGCTTTCTCGAGGATCCTTGGGTGAAGCATCTCGAGGTTTATTTTTTAGGCTTTTATCTTTTGCCAGCTTGCTTTTACCTTTTGGGCCTTTAGCCCCTTCTTCCCACTAGGTAAGGTGCAACCCTGAAAATAGGTCAACATAGTGCTCGAACAAGTGTAATGGGATAGGTGAGCGGGAAGGAAGATGAAAAAGTGGTGCTATGATGGGAGCGGACGATGGTTTTTCAGAAATCCCCCCAATGGCAAACCAAAACCTACAGACACAGGCTTACTAGGGCATCCTATCAATCCCCCCAGACATGGTCAAGTTGGAAAGTATAAGATCCAAGCATTTGTTAGAAACAAAAAGGAATTAAATGCACATATTCAAAGGTTTTGATGATGAAAGTGACACATACCATGATACCTGGACTCATTACCTCATGGAGCAAGAACCATCTCCGACACAAGACCAAGCCGATGGTGATGGATGCTGCTGCTGGAAAGGTAGAGGCGCTGAAAGGGAGAAAAGATGGGTCCTCTAGGGCCATGCTAGAGTTGATCTGGCTCTCGGTACTCCATGTCTAGGACCCGTGGGCCTTGAGACCTAGATCTTGTAGTTCGTTCGGATCATGGTTATAAATATCTCCAATATATCTGAGATATTCCAAGATATTCCGAGTTAAACCCTTGTCCAATATATCCGAGATATTTTGAGTTAGACCCCTGTCTTGCAACATTTTCCGAGATATTCTGATATTTTCCGCTGATGTCACCAAGAAGTTACATTCGGGACCCTAGCCAATACTTTCCCTGAGATGAGATTTACAACATTGATTCGGATAGTCCTCCATCAGGGGTTTCTTCACTTCAGCCTTAGATGTTTGGAGAGTTTCACCTATTGCCAGTACAAATTCAGAGATTAGAAGCTGCTCCTCCTTGCCCTCATCAGCAGTTGATGGTTTCTCTAGACCTTTAGCATGTTCTCCGAGCACCTCCAGTAGAGACATTTCTCTCAGTTCTTGAGTTCTTGAGAGGGATCCTTTCTTCTTTGGTAATCTCAACTTTATATCTTTTTATTTCTTTAGATGATAGACTTTAGATTCTAGGTCTTTGACACCAAAGGTTAGATATGCTGTTACAGGAGCTGCATTATCACTCGCACTTTGAATATGTATTGTTTCTGATGTACCTACCAGTCCCTTTGACCTATTTATGGTCACTTGTTCGACATTAATAAAATTATCTTATCTTATATTATCTTATATGGAGTCATTTATGTTATCTTTCTTATGTTGGATATTTCTTTGTACATGAACTATTGTTCATTACATTGGTATTACAGCCCCTTCAAGGGCACTTCCAGTGATTCTGGCATCTGGCCACTCTCAATATATCTGTCATTCTGTTTCTGAGTCTTTGGCCACAAACCAGCATTTGGCCCTTTAAAGTACATAAATTCCATTGAAGAGAAAAATCAATGTGTTGCAAATTTCAAAGAAAACCAGAAATTGGGAAAAAAGAATTACAAAAGAGAAATCAAGAAAAATAACAAAACAGCATGAAGATAAAAGCATCGTTGTTAGAGTTGCTGAAGTCACCAGTGAGGATTAGAGAAAACTGTATTCCATCACCATCCATAATCAACACATTGTGGAAATAAGAACTCTAAGAATAGAACGGGAAATCAGAACTTAGAAGACAGTTTGCTGCCAAAAAATCTTGGAAGAAGGGCCATCACTGCCATTGTGTGTTGTCTCCAAGAGAGATACTCATTGGATATTCCGTAAAGGAACTATTGTTCATTACACAATCTGTCATAGTTTCCCTCAAAGCTTTGTCCTTGTTAACATTGAGTTAGATTGGAACAGTTAATAATTTGCCTGGATATTGGAATGACAATTCAATTAGTTTGATGGTCTTGACTTGTTATCTGTTCTTCCTGTGACTCAAAGAATTACATTGATATACCAAATTGAGATAACCTTGGGCATTTAACTTTATTTGAAATCTCTGGAGATGATTATAACTTTCCAGCACTAGCATGTTTGTTTGTCTGAGTTCATACACTATAATCCCATCTGTTATCATGATAAATGAAGTTTTCAGCAGAAAGGATATTACCAATAAAACATATTTTCAGTAGAAAAAGGAATAATGTTTGGAGATATGTTTCTTTATGTAGATTTTTCTATCTGCCTCATATATGATTTATCTCTGTTTTATATTTGTTTCTATTTGTTTCTTGTTTATTCAGGCTCCACAAAAGCATCAGAAATATGTCTCCCATGTTTTGGGGATACCAATGAATAGGGTTGTCTGCAAGACCAAACGCCTAGGTGGCGGCTTTGGTGGGAAGGAGACACGTTCAGCATTTATAGCTGCAACAGCTGCTGTGCCATGCTACCTCTTGCGACGGCCTGTCAGGATCACATTAGACAGAGACATTGATATGATGATCACAGGGCAAAGGCATGCTTTTCTTGGAAAATACAAGGTAGCGAGTGACTTCATTAGTTCTAATTCTGACAGATTATTTGTTTATTTTTCTTTCCATTTCCAAGTGTTTCTATTTTTATTTTTATTCCTCCTCTCTAGAAGAGATTAATTTACTGGGCACCAGTTTTATATATGATGGTAATGCAAGAGATTTCTTAATTCTTTAGGACATTCAAAATGCATTTACATCTTTATTATATGAGATGTTTTAAAACCCATTGTTGAATGCTGCTAGTACTCTCTTTCAACATGCCTAGACATTAACCTTGGTTCTATAGTGTTTCATTGTAGGAAACTGAACAAGTCTGACTGTTTGTAACAGGTTGGATTTTCAGAAGAGGGGAGAGTATTGGCACTGGACTTACAGATATATAACAATGCTGGAAACTCATTAGATTTGTCATTATCAGTTCTTGAGCGTGCAATGTTTCATTCTGACAACGTATATGAGATACAAAATATCAGAATCAAGGGTAACGTTTGCTTCACAAATCTTCCCAGTCATACTGCCTTTAGAGGGTTTGGAGGGCCTCAAGGGATGCTTATTACTGAAAACTGGATTGAACATATTGCCAGGGTGCTTGGAAAAGGGCCTGAAGAGATAAGGGTAAGCACTATATTATCATTGGATCTTTCCATCTAGTTTAGCTTCCCCACATATATTTAAGTCTTGGCTTCTGTACCAGAAAATCAACTTGGATTTCTTGGTTTAGCTTCTACTTTCTCAAGAATTTTTTGCTTTTCCTATTTTACACAATTGTTTCGGAACCATACAGCGATTATACAGTTTACAATTTTCTTTCTTCACAAGAACATCAGAGATATGGTAAATAATCGTTACTGTATTACATGATCTATGGTTTTGGTTCTTTATGGTAATTGAAATATATTTAGAGTAGCAATAGCTTTGTTATTTGTTTTCTTTGTTGACATTTAAACATCCTAACAGTAGATTTATTTCTTTGATAAATTTTTCTGGTTCATCTAGCTTTCTAATACTAATGAAAAATATTGCATTATGCCTTTTCAGCACGGGTAAGATGTTTACTAAGTAATGGGATATAATGTAAATGACTTTGATATGGCATTATGTAAATAAATCAGGGGCAGTTGTAGGGGCTGGTAAATTTCATTTATCATGTTAACATAGATTAGTTTTATCTGCAGGAACTGAATTTTCAAAAGGAAGGATATGTGCTTCATTATGGTCAGAAGCTTGAACAATGTAGATTGCAGCAGGTTTTCAATGAATTAAAATCATCTTGTGGTTTTGATACATCTCGCATAGAGACTGATAAGTTTAATTCATTAAATCGTTGGAAAAAGCGTGGAGTGGCAATGGTTCCAACAAAGTTTGGCATTTCTTTCACAACCAAATTTATGAATCAGGTATTTATTCATTCAGAATCTGTTTTTAGCAGTATGTTCTGTACTTGAAGGTTTGGGAGAATCTACAAAAGTTATAGATTAACTGATTAACATAACAATTGGTGTATAGTCTTGACTACTCTTTAAGTTTTTAGAGGTCTGGGACCCTCATTTTGTTGAATTGGAACACTGTATTGTATAAGATATATATAGCAGTACAAAACTGTTGGAGATTGAGTATCTTTGTCCAAGTCTGTAATAAAATACAATATAGTTGGTGAGTGATCATTTTGGACCAAGCCATACAAAAAACACAAAAGTCAAGTGTACCAAAATACAAAAAGATAAAGTACAAATGTATCACATATGTGAACATATACACTATATCTTATAATCCTCATTTTTTCAAATGTGAGGTATTTATACATTCATAATTTTTGTTTAGCTGCATGTTCTCTACTTGAAGGCTTAAGAGAGCCTACAAAAGTTATATAGATGGTTTTGAATAGAAGCAGGCATAAAAAGTAACTGATTAACATAACAATTAGTCTTGACCAATGTTGTCAGACTCTGCTCGGAGTCCGGACTCCTGAGTCTCGCCAAGTCTTGCTGAGTCGCTGCTGAAAAGAGTAACTTCTAGAGACTCTTCTATCATACATCCCACTCACCAGACTCCTATAAAACTCTCCAGGCTGCTCTGAAACTCGCCAGACCATAATTTGAGTATTTTTTCTCTTTGCTGAGTCTGAAAAGAGTCTGCCGAGTATTCCCAAGTCACAAGCCAGCTGTGTTTTAAAAGAGTCCGAGTCTGACAACATTGGTATTCACTACACTTTTAGGTTTTAGAGATCTGGAACCTTCACTCTTTTGCAATTTGAGGTAGGGATTATTCTATTTTTCCCATGTGTAATATGCTTGCAATACTCCCTTTTTAGTATACAAGGATGTGATTAAAGTTATCTTATAGTAAGTTTGGTATGAGCACAGTTATGGCAATGCAAATATACATGATACAACTAAACACATGAGGACTGTTATCCCCGATATCTAGGGATAACTAGGAGATCATGTCTCGAGGCCCACATGGTCCTAGACATGGAGTACGAGAGCAGATTGACTTGAGCATGGCCCTTGGGGGCCCATC
>JZKD02S0700936.1:827076-838939 GCA_000966675.3 Picea glauca
CTAAATAGAAAGAGCCCCCCATCGAGGTGACAGTGGGTGGGGAAGCTCTTGTTACGCCGGTTTCAAGCCCTGACTCAAGCTCTCTAGACCTTTCCTACAAACCGTGCGATAACAAGGACAAGTACGCAAGCATAAGAAGAGAATTGCTGGAACTGTACATGTGTTGTACAGTCTATTGTATTAGATAATTATAGGAGAGTGATCATCTTTGACCAAGTCTCCTATAAAATACAATATAGTAGGTGAGTGATCATTTTGGACCAAGTCACACAAAAAGCACAAAAGAGAAGTGTACTAAAGTACAAAAAGATGAAGCACAAATATATTACATGTGTGAACATATCCACTAGATTATGTTTCCTCAATTCCATCTTGCTTAGATGAAATCGTCCATTATTTTTGTTGCAGATAGTGAAACTCTTGCTTAAATGCTGATTGGGACAACCATGTGGCTTTAGAGAGATGCTTATTTTCTTGTCCACAGAAAAAAATCATAATGTTTTTAAGGTAAAAATTTAATTTAATTTATTATTAAGTCGAAGGCATAATATCTGACTGTCTGATCCATATGCGCTTATAACAAAGACTGAACTGATACATCATCAGAAAAGTCTCTATAGACTACCAAAAATAGACTAGCCAACATATACTGGCATGTAAGCTATATTACAAAAGCTGACCCAAGGTCAGTCCCCAACAAATATAAGAACAAAATATACCCCATCTATGTCCAGAATCTCCAGAAATGACACAAAAAAACATACAATATCAGATAAGGATATCAGATAGAAACTACAGAAAGAGGAAAGGAGTAATGACAGTGATTACTCCTCCTCCTCCTTTATCGTTATCATCCCAGCCTCTTATGACACCCCAGCTTTGGAGAGAAAATATGCCTTGTTATTGTGTTCTCTAATATATATGAAAAGGAGACCAAAAGGAATCTGCCTCTCATAGCTGAGATCTGCTCCATCGCCGCTTGGAGATCCACACTGTGTAAGGAGGACTTGCCATTTAGCCAATCTACAGAAATTTTGGAATCACCATAGACCTGTAAATTGCCCACATTCTTCTCAATTGCAATTCTTAGGAGAGCTGCTAAGGGTGACAACTCAGCCCACTTGTTATACCCTTCAATATACCTAAGGAGAAAGAGATAACATGTGATGAATGAGAAAGAGATAACATGTGATGAATTGAAATAGAGACAACCCCCTGCTGCACATTTCCCAGGATTTCCCTGGGAGACACCATGAAAGAAACTCCCTGGGAAAGATTAATGTATGACTAATATTGATGTTTTTGTAGCTGCGTGAGGTATTTTTCCTCCTAGACAACCTTTCTTGGATGAAGAGAAGATTCCAGAAGTCAAAGGAACACCATTGAACAGCGGAAGAACACCCAAGAAGAGAAGCTAGCCCACCGGAAAAGAATAAAGTAAAGTTAGAACGTCCAGAAAGAGAAGTCGGCTCGCAAAGAAAAGATAAAGGGGAAATATAATTTTCCAGTGAAGAAGTCGGCCCAGCTAAAGTGACTAGAAGGCTATAAATAAGGAGACGTCTTGCTCATTTGGTCTCACTCACTCACTCATCGCTTACTCAAGGAGAAGGCGCTAATCTGAGGCAAGGAAGGAAGATGCAGCACTGAACTCTTGGAGATTCTTGGTTGGTTATTCTTTGTGGTGATTTTCTCTTGTGCGCTCTCTTTGGAAGAGATGCACTATATCTGCATGGTGCTGTTGTTGCAGCTGTTTGGTTTATCTTTTGCACTAGCCTTGTGCTAAGGTTCTTCATTATCTGTTTGCTCTTAAGAGCTGGTTCATGGTTGGATTATTTTGGACGGAATCTATCTAAGAAAGGTTGGCTGGGTTTTTCCTCATTTGGGGTTTTCCCAAGATAAACTCTTGTGCCTCTTGTACTTGTTTATGCTGCTTATATTTTCAGTACATGAAATAACTGTTAATGTAAAAGAAGATCAAAGAACATTGGTAAATCTACTACTCTGAAGATTAAGAAAATCTAACATGGTATCAGAGCTAGTTACCTTCAAAACAATTTAATAACTGGAAGGAAGATCGTTATCTTGGATTTGCTGCAGTACCTTGCCGTTGCACAGTTTTATTTTGTCAAGCTCGTTGAGCACTCTTCAAAGACGTTGAGGAAAATCTACACCTCAGAGCAATTCGCCTAACCCTAGCACAACCCCTGCAACACTTTGTTTGTAGTTTGGTGAAGTCTAAATTTTTGGGATTTTTCAGTCCTAGGGTTTCTACCAATGAAAATTATTACTGGTATGAGAGTTAAGGATAGACTGGATGGAGCAGATAACTTCAGATCTTGGAATCATAGGGTACTCCTCATTCTAGAAGAGAATGAGTTATTGGATCATGTCAAACAAGTGCTTCTAGAACCAGGAGAAGAAGAAGCCAAAGCAAAGTTCAGGGAGAATGAAGTCAAGGCCAAGATGATCTTGACAGACTCGATTAAGGATTATCTAATACCTAATATATCAGAACTGAAGACGTCAAAGGAAATGTTGATGCCCTAACCAAACTTTATGAAAGCAAGAACACTAGCCGGAAGCTTACTCTAAGGCATCAACTCAGAAACGTGATGATGAATAAGTCAAAAATAGTCTCCAACTATTTCATGAGAATTTCTGAGATCAAGGACCAGTTAGAAGCTATTGGAGACTCAATAGACGAAGCAAATCTTGTGACTACTACACTTAATGGATTTCCCTCTTCTTGGGACCCATTTGTTCAAGGGATTTGCACAAGAAGTAAGTTGCCCAAATTTGACAAGCTATGGACAGATTGTAACCGAGAAGAATCTAGGTTGATATCAAATCACTAAAAAAAAATGATGAAGAAAACCAAGCTCTAGCTGCCCACGTGAAGAAAAGGAAAGAGAGAAGAGAAGTCAGTCCGAAGAAAACTAAGAGACCATTGCTATAAGAAGGATGCGTCAAAAGTCAAATGCTACAATTGTAAGAAGATGGGACATTATGTCTTTCAATGTCCTCATAAGAATGAAAAAGGAAAGCATCATGCACATGCAGTATACACAAAAGAGCCCAGATCTAAGAAGGAAAAGGAGTCAAAAGATGAAGAATACGTATTTGTTTCAACACTCACAGGTACTATCACTCAAGGCGGTGATATTTGGCTTGTGGATAGCGATGCTTCCAGGCACATGACCGGATTCAGAAGTTCCCTTACAAATTTGATTAGAGAAAAGCTCATCCCTTCAAGTGGAGCTTGGGGTTAATTCCAGACACACAGTCAAAGGAGTAGGAGAAACCTCCTTTCAGCTTGACTTAGGTAATCCTATCAAAATTAAAGAGGTATTGTTTGTACAAGGCTTGAAGAAGAATCTTCTTTCCATTTTTGCCTTAGAAGATAAAGGTTTTAGGGTAGCTTTTATGGATGGGCAAGTTCTACTATGGCCCAAGAGTTCAAGCATAGATTCTTCTACCGTGATTGGTGTTCGAGAGGAGGGATTATACAAATTAAAGGACACCAAGAACAAGCCCTTGTACACAACAATGATAGCTCTAGTGAGGTATGGCACCGAAGACTTGCTCACCTAAATTACAGAGCACTACTGGTATCGAGCAAGATGGTTACAGGTCTACCAGACATTCAGGTAGAACATGATGGAGTATGCAAAGGATGCGCACTTGGAAAGAATGCCAAGAGAAGATTTACAAACAGTGATAGTAGATCTAAAGGGATCTTGGACATCACACACTCAGAGGTGTGCAGACAGATGACTGTGCCATCCCTAGGCAACTTTGTATACTATGTCATTTTCATAGATGATTACTAACGTAAGACATGGATCTACTTCTTGAAAGTGAAAGATGAAGTCTTTAGTAAGTTTCAAGAGTTCAAGGCTTTAGTTGAGAATCTCTTTGGAAGGAAGATTAAAATCTTAAGATCTGATAATGGAGGTGAGTACACCTCAAATGAGTTCAAAGACTTTTGCAGAGAAGCAAGAATTAAGAGAGAGCTGACAACTCCCTACAAACCCCAACAGAATGGGGTTTGCAGAAAGAGAGAACATATCTATTGTGGAAGCAACTAAAGCAATGATTCATGACCAGAACTTACCCATGCACTTGTGGGCAGAAGCATCCAGTACAACTATGTATGTCCAGAATAGAAGTCCTCACAAGATATTGGGGAACAAGACACCTGAAGAAGTATTCACTGGAAAGAAACCAGAAGTCAGTCACTTGAGGATATTTGGTTGTCTAGTGTATATATATGTCCCCAAGGAGAAGAGAATGAAGTTGGAGCCTTTAGGAAAGAAAGGCATATTCGTTGGATACAGTGAGACTTCGAAGGCTTACAAAATATATATTCTTGGATAGAGACAGATTGGGATCAGCTAGGACGTGACATTTGATGAAGATGAAGCCTTCAAAAGATATAGGGAGTCTTACATGGATGAGGAACGAGAGGAGCAAGAGGCTCCAAGGGATGCAGTCATGGTTGAATCTACTGCAGAAGAACCCATTCTAGAAGATTAGAATGAGATGGTAGAGTCAGAGAGACCTGTAGATTCACCTAGAGAAGCTGCAGTCACCAGAAAGAGACCAGCTTAGCTCCGGAACACTTTGCAGGAAGCTGAAGGACATGCAACTCCCAAAGGCTCTTTCAGAGAGAGCAAGAGACCACACAAGGTTTCTAGCTATGTGGCACTGATGAGTAAAATTATTGATTCAGAACCTTCCACCTTTGAAGAAGCTGTTAAGCATCAAGTAATGAAGGACGCCATGATGGAGGAGTATTAGTCCATCATGAAGAATGATGTGCAAGAAGTGGTTCCAAGAGAAGAAGGAAAGTTAGTAGTGATTTCCAAGTGGATGTACAAGATCAAGCATGCTGCAGACGACAACATAGAAAAGTACAAACCGAGATTTGTGGCTAGAGGGTTCTCTCAGAAAGAGGGAGAGGACTATGATGAGACTTTTGCTCCAATAGAAAAGTATACTTCCATCAGATCGATTATTACGATTGCTTCCATGATGGGATGTAAATTACACTAGATGGATGTCAAGACTGCTTTCTTGAATGTTGTAATTGAAGAAGAAGTGTACATAGAGCAACCACAAGGTTTTGTAATCCATGCGAAGGAGTCCCATGTTTGCAAATTGAAGAAGGCCTTGTATGGGTTTAAGCAGGCACCCGGGGCATCGTATGCTAGAATAGATAGTTGTCTGATGAGCTTGGGGTTTACCAAGAGTGGTGTGGATCCCAACCTCTACTACAAGGTTGAGAATGGTTTCCTGTTGATGAGAAGCTCATTGTCTGGTGCAAGAGGGAGCTCACTTCATAGTTCAAAATGAAGGATCTAGGTCTGATGCACTATTTCGTGGGATTGGAAGTGTGGCAAAGGCCATATGAGATTTTCCTTAGTCAAGGAAAATATACAGTTGAGATCCTGTAGAGATTCAGGATGATGGACTGGAAGTCCATGGCCACATCCATGGTGACGAATCTGAAGCTCTTGAGTGATTTATCTTCAGATTTGGTGGATCCCACGATGTATAAACAATTGATCGGATCTTTGATGTACCTGGTTAACACCATGCCAGACATATGCTTTGCAGTGAACACTTTGAGTCAGTACATGGTTGAACCAAGACATGTACATTGGATATCAACAAAGCACGTGTTGAGGTACCTACAAGGTACAATTGGATATGGATTGAGATACGTCTTGGATGGAGAAGTGAAGCTGTAGGGCTATATAGACTCTGACTGGGCAAGGAGTGCAGTGGACCGGAAAAGCACATCAGGATGTTTCTTTCGTTTGGGATCAGGCATGATCTCATGGTTGAGCAGTAAACAGACGTCAGTGGCACTCAGTACAACAGAGGCAGAGTATATTGCAGCCAATGTTGCAAGCCGTGAAGCAGTGTTGGTTCGAAAGTTGCTTGTAGGGTTATTTGATCTAGAGTTGGAGCCAACTTTGATACATTGTGATAATCAAAGTTGTGTGAAGCTATCAGAGAATCCTGTCTTTCATGACAAGACGAAGCATATAAAGATCAAATACCACTACATTCGAGACATGGTGCAGAGAGGAGCCGTGGAGCTTCGATACATATCCATAGATGAACAGATAGGAAACATTCTCACCAAGCCTCTATCTAGAGTAAAGTATGAGTACTTTAGAGACAAGCTTGGCGTGATGCAGAATGTCTACCTTTATTGAGAGGGAGGTGTGATGTTTCTCCCCCAACCGACTTTCCCCGTTGGCCAAGGGTTTCCCAGATCAATTATGTGAGGTGACTGAGGGAGTAATGTACAACTCGGTACAAGTCTTGCCTACGCCATGTGAGTTGGATAGGTGTGAAAAAGACTTGTATGAAGTCTTTCCTATGCCATGTGAGGTGGCTAGGTGTGAGTGAGGCTATGGTCGTAGTCTTTCCTACACCATGTGAGGTGGCGAGGTGCGAATAAGACTACTAGGAGAGGAGAAACATCACAGAATGGTGCAAGTCTTGCTTATGCCATGCGAGGTGGTTAGGTGTGAATAAGACTTGTGGCAAGTCTTTCCTACGCCATGTAAGGTGGCTAGGTGCGAATAAGACTTGGTGCATGGTTTTGGACCATGACATAGCCTTGCCTAAGCCATTTGAGGTGGCTAGGTGTGAATGGGGCTATGGAGGAAGTCTTACCCATACTATGCGAGGTGGATGGGTGTGAGTAAGACTGCGGGAAAAGAAAAAGAAACATCACAACATAGTCGGGAGGACTATGGTAGTAGTTGTGTTCCATTGGACAATATGATAGTAGCTGTGTGCTACTGGTTGATTGCAACATAGTCATTGAGACTGTGGCGGATGATTTGAGCTACCGATGACATGGTGGTAGCATGGGGCTACCAATTGATTGCAGGGTAGTGAGTGGACTACTAGAAGAAGACATCGTGGAAAGATACCTCCCTAGCTAAAAGGGAGTGTTGATGTTTTGGTAACTATGGGAGGTATTTTTCCTCCTAGACAACCTTGCTTAGATGAAGAGAAGATTCTAGAAGTCAAAGGAAGACTATTCAATAGTGGATGAACACCCAAGAAGAGAAGTTATCCCATCGAAAAAGAATAAAGTAAAGTTAGAACCTCCAGAAAGAGAAGTCCACTCACAAAGAAAAGATAAAGGGGAAATATAATTTCCTATTGAAGAGTTGGCCCAACTAAAGTGACTAGAAGGCTATAAATAAGGAGACGTCTTGCTCATTTGGTCTCACTTACTCGCTCATCACTCACTCAAGGAGAAGGTGCTAATCTGTGGCAAGTAAGGAAGACACAACACTGCACTCTTGGAAATTCTTGGTTGGTTATTCTTTGTGCCGATGTTCTCTTGTGCACTCTCTTTGGAAGAGGTGCGCTATATCTGCAGGGTGCTGCTGTTGCAACTATTTGGTTTATGTTGTACACTAGCCTTGTGCTAGGGTTCTTCATTATCTTTTTTCTCTTAAGAGCTGGTTCATGGTTGGATTATTTTGGACATAATCTATCTAAGAAAGGTTGCTTGGGTTTTTCCTCATTTGGGGTTTTCCCAGGATAAACTCTTGTGTCTCTTGTACTTGTTTATGCTGCTTATATTTTTAGTACATGATATAATTGTTAATGTCAAAGAAGATCTAAGAACACTGGTAAATCTACTATTCTGAAAATTAAGAAAATCTAACAACTAAGGAACCAATTTGGTCATGTGTAGTCTCCATCATGGTATCTTTATAATCCTTGTTACATCCTGGAGAGGTACCCTATGATTTTCACTTGGATACACCATTCTAAGCCCAGGAAGATTCAAGTTAAAGCCTTGTAGGCCATGTGGACGATATTGTATTATGGACTCCTAGGTCTTTGTGGTTGGCCATGCCTGGTCCTTTTATCCCCACTCTCATTTCCTTTTGTCCTAGGTAGTATTGGAGGTCTTGTGGTGGATCCATTGGGATACATGGTTTTACGGAGCCATATATTTATATTGTAGGGGTGATCGCACTATGTAGTGCTAGTCTAGGACTGTCCAACCCATGGTCTTATGTGCACCTATGTCTTTTCCCACATGGTCATGTGTCTAGAGTCTGTATGTATTTTCTTGGATATGGTGAATTGCTCATTTTATAGTTTTCAACATGGCACTCATAATTCACAGCATCTCATGTTTTTTTGAGGCAAGTCACGAATCTCGATTCACGAGGTCCTGGGGGGAAAACACAACAGGGGCTCAATTTGATTGTCATGATGTGTACTCGACATGCCATGTCGAAAATTTGGAAAAGGGTCCGGCTATAAGTGAAAATTCAGTTACCGAATGGTCACACATGTAGTTACGGGATAAACGTGGCATAAGAGGGTCACGCCATGACATTCAAGGATAAATTCAGCAAGAAAGAGCAAGCAAAACACATCCTGGACAAAACCCATGTGGCATAAATTTTCAATCAGGGGGTTTTCACGTTGATTTGGTAAAACCAAGCTAAGGGGACAAATCAAGCCGATGTCCTTCATTACCTTCGAAGACAAATCCAGTTTGCACATAGCAATTAGCTTCTTCGCACTTGTGAGAAACAAGTTGTAATGTCCCCACTTTGGGACATCATTACATTACAGAGGGTTATGATGACCAGAGTAGCCAGATGGAGGTTATAGCGAGTACAGAGATGATTGAGAGGTATTTTGGGGTCGAGCTTGCATCGCTCATCCCATTTCATCATTATGATCCATTCCGCATAGGTTGGCTTTGGTTACATTGCATTCCGACAATTTCCATGATTTTGACTATTTTGGGCTATAAGTTAATTAAATTCACTCAAGAGGTCATTTTGGGCACATTACTTGGAGGAACCTCTTAGTGTAATAACTCATTGGAATCGGGAGGAGCAACACTACAAGATGGGATGGTGAGAAGTGACGTTCAGTGGCCAGGGAAGCCACAAGGAGAGATACGACGCTTTTCAGAGGTAAAAAGGTTAATTAATTAATTAAAGTGATTTAATTAATTAATGAAATATTAATAAAATGAAAGTCACTTTGGAGGGACAAAGTGAGCAAAGAAGTATAAAGGAAAGGCAAGGGCCTCAATTCATTCATTCATGTATGTTTATCTTTTTGGATATCTGGCTTCTAGCTAGAGGGCCCATCTCATGGGGGTTTTGAGGGTTTTGACTTAACAAAGCCTAGAGGACAATTCGATGGTGAAAATTCCACCTAGCTTGTCCCAAGCTTGGTCTTGGAGATGCAATACTCTCCCACAACATTCTAGTTCCAGATCTACTCAGTTGCAGGAGGATTCTACATCAGTTGCAGGTGCAGAGAGAGAGAGAGCGCACCAGTTGGGGTTTCTTGCAAGAGGGACGCACCATCTATTGAGGGAGGATTCGATCTAGCTAAGGAGAAGAGCTTTTGGGAATTCCAGGTATTGGGTTTTCCTTACAGGTGTCATAGCATTATTCTTGGTGGATCCTGGAGGTATTTTGGTGGTGGATTCATTTGTATTGAGAGTGGAACGATTTCCGAAGAGGAGGGCGCACCACACTTTGGAGGGTGGCTAGATCCATGGGTCTAGCAAGTATTTTTCCTAGTTGAGCACTTGGGTTTTCATTGCCATGCTCTGATCTATCATTCTAGTGGATTGGTGGAGCTGTTGGAGGTCTCTAGGAGAGAGGCTGAATGATCTAGGGTTTTAGGCATCCAGGGGGGCGCACCATTACCTGGAGGAGAGTCAGAGCCATAGGGTTTGATAGGGATCTTGGAGATTTGAGCACCTGGGTTGTTCTTGCAGTTGCCCGATCTATCATTTGGCATATTTACCGGAGTGATTGGACAACTTTGGCAGCAGGGCCGAATTGTTGAGGTCATTAGGGTTCCAGTAGGGCGTGGCACCCTCCAGCTTGGGGGTTTAGCATTTCTTACGGCCCAGATCTACTTATGTATTGGTCTTTAGTGAGTATTCAGCCTTTGGAGGCTTGTGGTCTTCTATTGGAGCATTTTGTAGCAACTTCTATATTCTTATTGGGAGCCATCTGTTGAGTTTTCCAGATCAACATCTTCATTGTAGCAGGTTCCTCTATTTATGAATAAAATCAGATCTGCAGTGTTTTGGCTTGTTTATCATCTTATTGATCTTGCATATGGTTGAGGTATGTTCCATGATTGTATCACCTCGTTTATTATTGCAAAACACATATAAAATTATAAGCAAAAGCCTAAGGCCGAAACTTAAGAGGCCAACTTGCATACATCAAACAACAAACAGTTAATTCAATGGTTAGCTAGTGTTCCCAAGTGAAAAATTGGCTTGGGAACTTTACAGTGGTATCAGAGCTTAGGTTCTTGCCAGCCAGTGGGAATTAGCACATGCATGCAGAGTCATAGAAGGGTCTTCCATAAGGAGAAATGGATAAGATATACTTTGAGATGATTTACTGTGAGATAAAGTATTCCAGCCTTAGCAAGGAAATTAAGGCTCAAATAACCTTCCCACAGTATGTAGCCTTAAGAAATCCCAGATGGAGCGAAGATGAGATTTTACTCGGGATCATCGGATTAGAGGAAAAGAGAAAGCTAGATGGAAGGAAGAACAGAGACACCACGCCCAGTAGGAGCACGCAACTTTGCTTCAGTTGCAAGGTGCCTTGGGAACCAGATCATAAGTGTAGGGGCAAGGATCAGAAGCACATTATTGAGGCACACTATGACAATGATGATGAGGTGTGTGAGGATGGAGCGATAGATGCTGATTTGGAGCAGTCTGTTGATGACAGTGACTCTTGCACAGAGGCTAGTGATAATGACTACCGCAGAGACTAGTGATAGTGACTCTTGCACAGAGGCTGGTGATTCTGGCACGCTTGAGGAGGATAGTGACCCTTGCACATGGGAGGAGCAGTGGGGCGGACAGGAGGATAGCACTTATACTTCAGCAGTCATAGCACATACAGTTGATGACCTTACACCTCAGCAGAGTAGTGGCACTAGTGAGGACTCACATGTGTTAGCACCTACAGATGGCCAGTTTCCTTTGTTGACCATGACACATCTGTCATCCTTCCAGACACCCATGATAGCCACGTCACATGAGGATATAAATGGCATTTTAGATATGATGAAGGGGCCATGTGTGAGGGATGCACACCATAAACATATGGATCCACAGATCCAGGAGGATATACAGGACATGCAGACCGTTGACCTTACACATACAGATCCACATGAGGAGATTGAGTCACCCCTTTTGGAGACTCCATTAGTTGAGCAGATTGGGGAGGCTTGTTAGAATATAGAAGATTGTGTGCTCATTTTACCATTGACGATACCCTCGTCACTCAACCATAGGCCGAAGCCACCCTCCGAGCACCTTAACCTTGACTGAGAATTACTTTGGAAGCAAACCCTAGGCTAGATAGCCAAACAAGGTGTAGCGCATCTTCCTCCAAGGATAGCGCACCAACAATAGCTGATCAGATAGTCCAAACCCTAGCCAAGAGATAGTCCAAACCCTAGCCAAGAGATAGTCCAAGCCAACACTGAAACTTGTTGCTGTAGCAGCTGCACCTGCAGCTCTCCTCCACATGCGCGCACCAAACTGGGAACTGCAGTGCGCACCAGTTGCTCTTTGCAATTATGATATGTGTCAAATGAGAACTGGCGCCCTGTATTTATAGTGGTTCTGCCAGATTTGCTGGGGCCGACTTCTCCTTTTGGATATGTGTCTGTTTAGTATATTATTATTATTATTTTTGGCCGACTTCTTCTCTTAGAGGCTAATAACCTAATATAAATTATCTTCTTGAGCCGACAAGACTTCTAGGGTTATTAGCCAACTCATTAGGGTTTTCTC
>JZKD02S0700936.1:845972-859098 GCA_000966675.3 Picea glauca
GCCATTGATTACATCTATAAGCTTGTTTGGTAAAACGTTGTGCTCTTTCCCTTTCAAAATAACTTATTGATAGGGCTGACGTCATCTACATTGCAGCAACAATATGTATGACACAACAACATTATATTTATGAGCAAACTTGCATTGTGATAATATAAAGGATTGATATTTAACATTGAATGCTCTTGTCTCTTTATGCATTTATTGAAGAAGTGATATTGGTCATTTGTCTTTGCTTAGCAATCATTGACTTCGTCAATAATAGCATTTGATCATTGTTGATATGTATATTTAAGATAGTCATTAATGTTTTGAAGTACTAACCCACTGCAGCACATATTCTAGTTTTACTTGTCTTGTCTCGCAAACAGGTGCCATCCAGTGGAAGATCTCTTTTGACTATCTCATCATTGGTAGTAATCTGTGAAAGGGAACCTCTTATCTTGATCCATTATTCCTTAGCCCTTCTAAAACCCAGATTACATAGGGACGTCTCCCTTGGACCAGCCATCCTAAATAGAAAGAGCTCCCCATCGAGGTGATAGTGGGTGGGGAAGCTCCTGTTACGCCGGTTTTAAGCCTTGACTAAAGCTACTTTAAACCCTTCCTACAAACCGTGCGATAACAGGACTGACACTATCAGTGAGGGATATGAGGTGGCACCTCAGCATGACTATGATCAGGAGTCACACCACTTAGCTGCATAGTTGATAGTCAATAAGGATATGATGATGGCAACCACTAGGCACAGTGATGACATGCATGCTTTGATGGAAGACTACTACTGGAGAGCATCAGTGACACATGACAGTTCAGATGGGGGATTTGCCATGGATGATTTTCATACTCTCAAGGAGTGAGTATCTATGACGAGGAACGATTACCAGTAGTTGTTGACTGACCGAGACTACCTACTGAGGATTGGTGAGACGTATCATGAGGCTCTGAGGGAGCAGGAGTTGGAGGTGGACAGACATACCCAGGAGTTGGAGAGCACTCGAGGATTCTTGAGAGGCACATAGACAACCCTTCAAGAATCAGAGTCTAGATCAGAGGAGATTCTTGAGGAGATTTGTCAGAGGTCCACTTCATCTGTCTTAGTGGGCACTCAGATATATCATTCAGTCACGTTGCTAGGGGATGTTGGTGATCTAGCAGAGAAGCGCTAGTTGATGGAGGACACTTCCATTTGTGTTCTGAGAGCGGTTGACCTCCATGTAGAGGTTGATCCAGTAGTACACCCAGGATATATGATGCAGAATGAGTCTAAGGGAGATGACATGAGTATGCCAAAGCATACAGTGATGAGTGATAGCTCACAGAGGCATGTTGAGATGTATGATGGGATTCAAAGGAGTATAGTGCCTTGCAAGGAGGAGACACACCTAGGGGAGCATGCCGATGTCACCCCTTTGCAGCAACACCTAGTTATGAGAGATCACGTTCACCATATCAGTAGTTGCATGGGAGGTGAGAGATGGAGGTCGGTTGACCAACAGTTGGAGGAGTTACTTCCGATTGTACTGTATGGTTGGGATTCAGTGATGACCACAGGAGAGTATTTATCATGGATATCGATGGACGAGCTTCTGGTCGAATCCTTGGGATTGACCAAAGCATGTGACACCTTCCAGTCCTACAGTCAGTTGCAGATTTTTCTATTAGCATGTCCTGACACTTTTATCATAGACAATAGCATGAGGAGGGATAGGCCGTGGCTAAGGACATGGGTAGTGGCTAGGCCGAGACCACCTGACATGAGTATCTTTGCGGCATCCAGCCTGATAGAGGTGGATCGTCATAGGCAACTAGTTGAGACTGGGTGCATGATGGGGAGCATCATAGGCCAGGTGATAGCAGATGAGCACTGAGGGCTTTTGACAGTGATCAGTCTCACACAAGAGCAGTTAGAGGAGATTGGAAGTGGTCAACTTCCAAGTTTGCCATGGGATCCAGGTGTTCATTTGGCCAGCAGGATGTTTTACTATAGGGTGACCGAGGTTGCGCTAGAGAGCCACATATGCCACCATGGGTTGGTTTGGAGTGGGCCTGCAGGGATTTGTCCGATGGAGTGAGGCAACTCCTCACTCTTGATCATCATGATCGGACATGGAGATGGTTGGACAGGTACTACTTCCGCATAGAAGTCTTTATAGATGTAACTTTTGGATAACAGGTCCAATTGTCACAGGTACTTCAGTTTGAGGATCCAGGAGTGGAGGATCCCATATATAGATATGGAGCAGTCAGGCATGGTCAGAGTCGTGCAGGGCCAGTATGGTGATCTTCGACAGAGGTTAGCATGGGATCCATGGATTGTAGGTTTGAGCATTTCTCTGACTGATAGGGGCGAGTGGACCTTTGCAGGGGGAAGTTGTTTTGACTTTCCATTGAGCTTCATTGTTGCGGGGAGCACATCACTTGAGGGTGTCTCACGGAGGTCTTGCAGTACCTCATTCTGGCATCAACATGAGTAGTTGATGGAGGTCGTGTTGATCTTGGTAGGGGCTTGGAGGATGGACTCATTCCGAGATGAGGCCATGTATCATGTGCAGGAGATTCACAGGGTTGATATATTTCAGGACTATGCTTCACAGGATATTGCAGTTCACTTCCTGATATGTGATCCAGTGGGTGGAGTGTATGATTGTTCATCGTTGGAGGGATTCTACGGTGTGTCCTGCAGGTCGACATGGGATCCTGGTATTATACTTGGAGAGATTTGGTTATTGCTTGAGGACAAGCAATTTTCTAGCAGGGAGGACTATAATGTCCCCACTTTGGGACATCATTACATTATAGAGGGTTATGATGACCAGAGTAGCCAGATGGAGGTTATAGCGAGTACAAAGATGATTGAGAGGTATTTTGGGCTATAAGTTAATTAAATTCACTGAAGAGGTCATTTTGGGCACATTACTTGGAGGAACCTTTTAGTGTAATAACTCATTGGAATCGAGAGGAGCAACACTACAAGATGAGATGGTGAGAAGTGACGTTCAGTGGCTAGGGAGGCCACAAGGAGAGATAAGGTGCTTTTCAGAGGTAAAAAAGTTAATTAATTAATTAAAGTGATTTAATTAATTAATTAAATATTAATAAAATGAAAGTCACTTTGGAGGGACAAGGTGAGCAAAGAAGTATAAAGGAAAGGCAAGGGCCTCTATTCATTCATTCATGTATGTTTATCTTTTTGGATATCTGGCTTCTAGGTAGAGGGCCCATCTCATGGGGTTTTTGAGGGTTTTGACTTAACAAACCCTAGAGGACGATTCGGTGGTGAAAGATTCCACCTAGCTTGTCCCAAGATTGGTCTTGGAGATGCAATACTCTCCCACAACATTCTAGTTCCAGATCTACTCAGTTGCAGGAGGATTCTACATCAGTTGCAGGTGCAGAGAGAAAGAGAGCGCACCAGTTGGGGTTTCCAACAAGAAGGGCGCACCATCCATTAAGGGAGGATTCGATCTAGCTGAGGATAAGAGCTTTTCGGAATTCCAGGTATTGGGTTTTCCTTGCAGGTGTCATAGCATTATTCTTGGTGGATCTTGGAGGTATTTTGGTGGTGGATTCATTTGTATTGAGAGTGGGATGATTTCCCAAGAGGAGGGCACACCACACTTTGGAGGGTGGTTAGATCCATGGGTTTAGCAAGTATTTTGCCTAATTGAGCACTTGGGTTTTCATTGCCATGCCTCGATCTATCATTCTAGTGGATTGGTGGAGCTGTTGGAGGTCTCTAGGAGAGAGGCCAAATTATCTAGGGTTTTAGGCATCCAGGGGGCGCACCATTACTGGGAGGAGAGTCATGTCCATAGGGTTTGAGAGGGATCTTGGAGATTTGAGCACCTGGGTTGTTCTTGCAGTTGCCCGATCTATCATTTGGCATATTTACCGGAGTGATTGGACAACTTTGGCAGCAGGGCCGAATTGTTGAGGTCATTAGGGTTCCAGCAGGGCGTGGCACCTTCCAGCTTGGAGGTTTAGCATTTCTTACGGCCCAGATCTACTTCTGTATTGGTCTTTAGTGAGTATTCAACCTTTGGAGGCTTATGGTCTTCTATTGGAGCATTTTGTAGAAGCTTCTATATTCTTATTTGGAGCCATCTGTTGAGTTTTCCAGATCAACATCTTCATTGTAGCAGGTTCCTCTATTTATGAATAAAATCAGATCTGCACTGTTTTGGCTTGTTTATCATCTTATTGATCTTGCATATGGTTGAGGTATGTTCCATGATTGTATCACCTTGTTTATTACTGCAAAACACATATAAAATCATAAGCAAAACCCTAAGGCCGAAACTTAAGAGGCCAACCTGCATACATCAAACAACAAACAGTTAATTCAGTGGTTAGCTAGTGTTCCCAAGTGAAAAATTGGCTTGGGAGCATTACATAAGTCATCAACATATAGCACCAAGATGAGTGGATCATCTCCAACAAGTATAAAGTACAAGTTGGGATCCGCCTTACTCTTGGTAAATCCCATGCTTAACAAGTACCCATCAATCCTAGAGCACCACGCTCTCGGTGCCTGCTTGAGTCTGTATAAGGCTTTCCTAAGCTTGCATACATGGTAATCCCTCCCATAGACCTGTTAACCCATGGATTTTCACCCTTGAAAATTGTGAGGGTTAAGAGCCAACATAGTCCATTTTGGCTGGCATTCAGAGATTTTCCTAGCTTGAGCCTGAGGTTGGCACGCACTAGTCCAAACGAAGAGCTTGCTCGTGACAATTTGGGGAATTCTGTCTTTGAATTACACACTTTTCCATCGCTGATTTTTAATTATCAGATCTGATTGGAGGGTGAAAAAGTGTGCTAACAAATTGGCGCAGTTGTCGGGAAACGTAAACCTTGGTGGCAACGATATCGATGAGTTTTTACTTTAATTGTTTTATTTTCTTTAACTCACCTGGCGACTCCACAGGGGAATTTACACAAGAAGATCTTTCGGTTTCAATTCCCTCACAAGATCTAGTTCTGAGTTTGAGTGAACTCTAACATCTTTTTTGGAACAAGACTATCCTTTCACCAAGAGCTCCTCTCGAAGTTGGTGAGCATATTGAGGTCTTTGGTAAGTTCTTTTGATGAGCACTATGGTGAGTGTATCCTTGACACCTTCATCTTTGTTTTTATTTTCATCTCAAGCTAATATTATGGTAGCAACTATGCTTGTACGAAAACAGTGAAGTTTTTAGATACCCAGTGAAATGTGCTTTATTCAGTCAAGCTCTGATACCATGTTAAGTTTTAATGTTGTTATTAGGTTCTTTTCAATTTACTAGAGCATTTCCAAAACAACAACATAAATAGGATCACTGAAAGAAACACAATGACAAAGTACACAACATTTTATGTTGGGAAACCCTCACGGGGGAGAAAACCCAACAAAAATTTCCTCAATAATAGATTGCCAATACAATGCCAAGACTAATGACCAAACCACCAAGAATAGACTAGTAACGAGCATGCACCTCTCTTCTCCTTCTTGCAACTGCAACTCCCTTCAAAAGATGCACACTAGAAGTGTGAGTGAGTTAGTGAACAAGTGAGGCGCCATCCTCACTTATAAATACTAGTTGAGGAGGCGCTAGGGTTATGTCTCTTCACTTAGTAGGGTCGACTTCTTCCAAGCGTGGTTAAAACCACTTTATAAACCCTAGGGGGCGACTTTACAAATACCACCATATAAGTATGGTTTGACCAATCCACAAAGGGGGATTTGGTCTTATGCAAGACCCGACATGATCAATCCACAAAGGGGGATTTGGTCTTATACAAGACCCGACATGATCAATCCACAAAAGGGGATTTGATCTATAAGATAATAACTCAAGTATAATTAGAATATTCTTCGAAGTTCCAATATTTCAACACTTGGTTGGTTGATAACGAAGCATCTTGCCACATGACAGGAGCAAGGTAGTTATTTGACACTTTCACAAAGACCGACTCAGACTTGTGTGTAGAGCTTGGTACGGGAGCCAAGCATGCAGTATGAGGATCTGGTATAGTATTGTTCCGATTGCAGTAAGGAGAGGTGCTGAGGGTGTCAAATGTGTTATGGGTGCCAGAACTCAGGAGGAGTGTCCTCTCACTCTCATAGATTGAGAGGAAGGGCTACCTCATACTATTTCGAGATGGATAGGTGTTGTTTGTACCTAGACGATCTAGCTTCAGATCTGTAATGTCCCTTTCCCAGTGATGGTCATTATAGGGAGCGACTTAGTAGTCTATACGTTCCCATAGACTATAGTCGAGACAAAAAGTGGAATAACACCTCTAACTAATGTCATTCACCAAAGTTTAACATGAAAATGACATTAAGGAGGTAAAAGGAGGAAAAAGGAGGTTTAAGTGACTTAATTGACTATTCAGGTGAAACTTAGGGAAAAGTCACTAAGTGGTAAAGTGAATGTCTAATTAGAACAAAAAGGGGGTTTAAATGACTTAAGTGAACATTAAATCATAAGTTAGGAGAAAAGTCATTTAATTAAGTGAACGAAGAATTAGACGAGAGGAGGTATAAAGGGAGAAAAGTCGACCTAATTGGTCATTATGTTGATTTGAGAATTGGAAACCAAGTTTAAGAGAGGAGGGGGTCGACCTTCCATTGTTTTGTGGATTTTTGGAGGAAACCACCACTCGAGATAGGTTTTGGTGTTGAGAGACACCCTATCCGTCGGAAGTACCATCCTGGTGCTTCATCTAGCTTCATCTTCATTCTACAGCACCATATAGGCACATAGTAGACTAGTGCGCACTTGACCAGGGAGATGCGTGGGGTTTGAGGACACTGATTGGGGTCGCTAGGCCCAACCATGGCGAATCAGGAAGAATCCTTCCGACCCAGTGGAGAGAAGAGTGAGGCGCTTCCATTGGGACAGTTATCATAACATTATGTCGGGTAAAACATCAAAATCGTGATATCCAACTGAGGGAATTGCTCAGGGGTTGAGGGAATCCATCCGGGTTTCGGTAGATCAGTAGAGGGTCAGACCTGCAAACAACATAAAGGGGAAGTGTACTAGGTAGCAGGGCGACCATTCTGAGACAATTTTCAGGTTGATTCGACAAGTCTAGCCACTAGGGAGGGATTTCCAGTCTTTAACGACAGTTGCCGAGGGTATTTCCGGTTGCATGCAGCAGATCCAGTCACACATACAGTGGATCTTTAGTGCCGACAATAGATCCACCTATCTCTAATGTTACGAATATTTTCTTTAGTGTTTTGCATTGTATTCCAACTAAGGTCATTCTCTATGAGATCTAGCTGAGGTTATTTCCTTTATTTTTCCGCATGCTATATTGTAATTACCGTTATTTTACTTAATAAATCTATTGGGTTGTTCTTGGTTCCAAAACAATTGCGTGCATGATATAAACATGTAAAGACCACAAAACTGCAACCAGAAACCTTTTAAAGCGCATCCAGAAACCCCCAGAGTATCAGATCTGGAACCAGATCACCGACATAGCAGTAAATATCCAGATCCGAGGGATTTGGGATATTTCAAGATCAACAACGATTCTTGGAGTTAGGGAGGGCAACCTATATAGGCTGAGGGGCTAGCCTATGACAGCTGTGGCTAGCAGGAGGAGAGAGAGAGATGCGGAGTAGTAGGGAGCTCCACTAGTGGTGAGGCGGGTGGCCCCACTAGCAACATAGGCACAAAGGGAGCATGTAGCTCCACCATTGGTATAGGCTCAGAGGGAGCCAGAGTTCAGAGGGAGTCAACCGTCAGGATCTAGTGGGGAGGAGCAACCTCCCAAGACTGTGTAGAGGACAGTCGACAGGGAGCAGGTAGCTCCAGAGGTTGTGTTGACTCAGAGGGAGTCAGTGGATTTAGAGGGAGTTAGAAGACTCGGAGGGAGTTTGACTTTAGAGGGAGTTAGGAGGCTCAGAGGGAGAGGCAGTCGTTTAGCGGGAGCCAACCTTCAAGTTCAAGTGGGATAGAGGCATCTTCCAAGACTGACAGGCAGGTCTCATGGGTTGAGGAGGCCAGGAAGGGGAGGCTTCTAGGGCATGTGAGACCTCCATGGAGGATCCATTTGTTTCAATAGGTTTTGCTATAGTGACAGAGGAGGTAGACAGCCAGGAAGACTATGGTGTAGGATTTGCTTCAGTCACAGAGGGAGCAACTAGTGAGGCATATTGGACAACAAAAATTTCTTTAGTGACCGGATATGCAGCTAATCAGAAGGACTAGAGAGTAGGATTTGCTTCGGTGACAGAGGGAACATCCAATCGGGAGGATTGGAAAGTAGCTGTGGTAGAGGATCTAGTGCGAGAGATTGAGATACTTCTAGGTGATAGTGGAGTGTGGTGAAAATACCTCCCCTTGCTAAGAGGGAGTGTTGATGTTTTGTAGCTTCGGGTAGGTATTCTCAGATGGCCCTAGGTGTTGGGCATGTGGGAATCGTCGTGGGCATCACATTACACTCTTCGTTTGGTGAAAACCGCCTTTGGAATGAAGCTGGGGTTTCATGGGTTTGGTGATGAGCTTTGTGGGTTTGTGTTGGGGCTTCACACCCACAAGAAAGTCTAATTTGATGCTGACTTGTGGAGGGGCTTCGATGATGACCCCTAAGGATTGTATATAATGGAGAGAGGTCATTGTGACATTTCATTGTGTAGTGCATGTGTGGAGACATGATGGAGCTAGCATAAGTGAGTGACCACTTGTGCTAGGAGGCTTGGTGACCTCAACAAAGGAATGTCTCTAACTTGGGAAAATTTGGCCTAGGAGAGTGGCAGCCGCAGAAGGAAGAAACATTGTGAATCGTACAGAAGTGTCCATACAGTTTTTCATACATGTACACGGGTTGCAGTGGGCACAATCATGTGTGTACGCTGGTTGTTGTAAGGTGAATCACATACATTCGTACAAAGTTTTCTAGGCAGGAGTAGGTTCGTATAGGTTGACGTTAGCAGCAGTATAGGTGACGTCAACAGGCCGTACATGTGGTCTGCAACAAATTTGTGGGCAGAGTAAACTTCCGGGGATTTGATGAGGTTTGGCTTTTTGATTTTTCTGGTTATTGGACGACAAGGTTGTCCTCAAGTTTTGGTGAAATTGTATTGACTGGGAGGGCTGGTTTTGCCCTCAGAATTTCTAAAATTAACAAGGTTATAGAACACAAATTTTGTGTCTCATCTGTGTTGATGATTCATCTTTGATCTTGTTGTTTCCATTGCATATATTTTCAGTCAATAATTTTCAGTGAAAAATTGTTCAATGATAACAGCTAGGGTTTACTATTAGATCACTAAGAAACAATTTTAAGATCTGAAAATTAGTCACGTAGAGTTGCATGTGAAAATTGACAAGTCATTCTTTCATTATGTTGATGATTATTTTTGATATTGACTTGGAGAGCTCTTGGAGCCTTTGGAGTTTGAACTTTGGAGTGAAACCCTTGTGTGGATTGGTTTCGGTGGTGAAAGATTCCACCTTAGTTGATCAAGTTTCAGTGGTAAAAGATTTCACCTTGGCCATTAGGAAGGGAGATCATTCAGATTATTCATCTTTGAGGAGGTAGATCCATCTTTTACAGCAGTCTAGGGTTTATAGAAGACTTAATTCTTGTTATGCAGGTTGAGTCATATTTCTGGAGGACGATTGAATGAGTAGGGGTGGAGTTGTTAGATAGAGGCCGAGTTATTCTTTGTGCAGGGCGAATCTATATTTGGGCCGAGTTCTCTTGAGAGGGAGGCCGATTTCGCTGATGTAGGAGGCCAAGTTTGGAGTGGGGGGGCGTGTTCCTTTCGTAGGGGCCGAGTAGTCTCTGATAGCAGCCGAATCTTTTGTGAAAGGGGACTGAGTTTGATTGAGGGGTCAAGTTCTCTTGTGGGCAGTCTTGTTTCTGGTTGTGGGCTGAGTTCTTTAGCAGCAGTCAAGTCTCTTTTGGCAAAAGGGCCTAAACTTCAATGTGCAGATCAATTTTGTGTGTGGGGGCTGAGTCTTCCCTTGGGGAAGTTGTATCTTCTTTGTGAAGGCCGCTTTTTGCTTGTGTAGAGGCCGATTCCACTGTTGGTGAGGCTGTGCTTCATCTAGGGACGACGTAGAGGCCACCTTCATTGTGTTGAGGAGCTGAAACCTCTTGAAGGGGTCGAACTGATCTCCAATAAGCTGCTAGTATTGCACAGGTCAGATGGTAAATAAAATTCATGGCAGATCTGTTATGTTATTCCTTGATGTAGTGATTGATGAGTATAATGTTATGTTGTAATTTTTGCCTTTTATGTTAAATAAAGACTTTCTCTTTGGCATCAAACTTGTTTATCCATTGGAAACCACAATAAGAAACTCAAACAGCAAACAGAAATACAACACCAGCAAACAGGGGTCTTTTACTGTGGGTGTGAACCGACAGCCTAAGTGTTTGACAAAAGCACTGCATCAGGAAATCACCTTAACACTATATAGCCAGTAAGAGGGGGATTTTCAGTGGGTATTTGCATGATAATGAACTGTTTGACGAAAGTCACCAGCCAAGCAAGTGCATAAAAACATATCAGCAAACGAGAAAACATATCAGCAGTCAATAAGGAGGGATTACAGGGTTTTTAGTAAACTGTTTGACGGAATTCCTGACCCAGGAAACCACTAGAACGTTACAGCATTAGGCAGAATTATATAACAAGGAGTAGAAAGGGACATTGCACATCCCCCTCAAGGGTTTGGATGAACTTCTTAATAACTACATCGTTGTGCTCAACTTCCAAGTCATTGACGAATTTCAGGAAAGCATTTGAATGATCTTCTACCGTAATGGCATTGTTCCTGTTACCCATCTTTTGGGGTAACTCTTGAGGGGTCTCAGTAAATATGAAGTGTTCAGATGAAGAAGCTTCTGAGCAAGGCATTCAAGTCTGTAAAGTATAGCAGGGACTTTGAAGTTTCACTTCTATATGATCCTTCTGATATATTACTACCAGGGGTTTCCTCCGGAGAGATTGCGACTCACTACTTTTCAGGTGTAACTGACACCTATACAAAGTATTGCAACTCAAAACCTCTCTGCACCAGTAGAGACAAACTTACACTTTTACCTGGGCAGAAGTGGTCTAGTGTCATTCTGATCATGCTGACACTGTAATTTAGAAGTTGGACACTGAGGACATTGAGAAAGCCTCAAATTAAGAACAATGTAACTCCTTCAAAGACAAACTTGATGAGGCTTGATAATGGTTTGTTGCAGAAGAAGCATTTAAGGACGCTGGTGCTATGCTGTCAGTTGAGAATGTGAAGCTACATGTCATCAAGTGTTGAAGGAACAGAGTGAATCTGGACTATCTCTTGAAGGATTTTCAAATGACATCTTGCATATTTTCCTGCGCCAGATTTTTGGGGTATTTAAGAACCAAATTCACCTTCATATCAGCAGTCAACAGAAGGCATTTCTAGTGTTGCTTGAGGCATTTCCTGTTGCAAAGCTTGGCACAAGTTGAGAGCATCATTTTTAGGCTTGCTCTAAAGCAAATCCTTCGACAAGTTTGGGACTGTCGTGGCACTTTGAACATCCAGCAGAGACGGCGCACAAAGGGTGTGGTTACAAGAGAGTTTCTAGGCCTTTTCCAGGCATTTTGGAAAATATCAAAGGCAGACCTGTAGCAGACTCTCAAGCATACAGAGTGCTGTAGCATGATTACACCGGTCAAAGGGTTCTGGAAATATACAGTAAAATTATATGCACATCACCAAATCCAGGGTGCCATTGAGTATGATACAGCAAACCAGAGATCAATAGCTGAAGGGCGTACTTGTGGAAGTTACAGAACATCTGTCATACCTGTTGAATTTTTAATGCTTAGCTCAAGCACATGTAGTTTCTTTTCAATTTAGCATGAACTTGAATCATAAGCAATGCAGCAACACAATAGCTGCAGTAACCAAGATCACAAGAAGAATAACCATGCACAAGACACAAGAAGGTATCCTTGGAAAACCCTTCTCAATCAAGGGAAAAACCCAACAATCCTTTGCTATAGAGTCAAGAGAAGATCACCCTTACACCACAAACCCTAGCGCACACAAGACGGTGCTTTATGACCAAGAAAGCTAGTGCCTAAGAGAAGTGTGCACCAAATTTCAGATCTCCACAATGTGTGTTGTGAGAATGAGATATGATCCACATTGGGGATGTATCTCTCTAATTTATACATGACCTAACTCATCAATAGATGTGTCTATTGGCACAATATGGCCGACTTGTACAACTGAATAATATAAATAATCTTTTACGCAATATTAATTATCTTTACACAGTAGGTCCGACTTGTACCTTTTACAATACAAATTAGGGTTTCACAATAATCTTACTCTTAGACAATATAGCAAGAGATCTCCCACACATTCTCTAGTTCTCTGCCACTAGGGATAAGTCCACATGTGCTCAACCACAAGGGATGTCACCCTCAACAGATCAACTCAACTAAATCCATAGGAGTACGAACTGTTGAGCCATCTCAAGTCAACTCAACTAAGTCCATAGAGTACGACAGGAGACCATATCAAGTCATCTCAACTTAGTCTAGAGGAGCTCGACAGGAGACCAACACATGTCATCTCAACTCAGTGCAGAGGAGTACGACTAGCCTATCACATAGGCGTTCTCATAGATCGTCTCAACTCAGTCCAGAGGAGAACAATCTGGAGAATGTCTCATGAAGCTGCAATCATCAACACTCCCTCCCAGCTAGGGAGGCATTCTCCACCAGGCCAAGTCTCTCACGAAAGTACTAGAACTTCGTCATGGCAAGCGGTTTGGTGAAGACATCTTCAACTTGCTCGTGTGTAGAAAGGTACTGCACATGTACTACTTTCCTCTGCGCCATATCTCTGATGTAATGGTATTTGATCTCGATGTGTTTCAATTTATCGTGAAACACAGGATTCTCAGAGAGCTTCACACAACTCTGGTTATCACAATGGATAACGATGGAATCCATCTCATGTCCAAATAAGTCTGCAAGGAGCTTGCGAAGCCACACTGCTTCGCGGACTTGTTGATTTGTGTACCTTGGGAGGTGTTCCCCATGTGTTATCCCTCCTTAGCACATGTGGGAAAGTCATTTGGCACTTTGTCCTAGTCCTTTATGTCTATTTGTACTTTGACT
>JZKD02S0700936.1:907071-921688 GCA_000966675.3 Picea glauca
ACATCTTCATCGACCACTAAAACGCATCCAGAAACCCCCAGTGTATCAGATCTGTACGCTGGAACAGTAAGACAGTAGCAAATATCTTGATCAACCGGATCAGGGATATTTCACACTGTAATTATTATTGGATTCATTTTTCTTTAGTGAACTTAATGCATATTCATTCTGTGGTTTATCCCACTCAGCAAACACAACAGCACTTAAGCTTGATGTTAGTATGAGATAACACTTTTTCCACCTAATTATACAGCACTTGGACTTTGACATCGTTTAATCCATTGAGCAATGGTTGACTTCATAGATCTTGAATATAACGGCCTTATTAAATTCTGTTCTGATAATACTGCTTTTATCTTTTAAAGAGTAGTGACCACATTCATGTTTATGCTGATTATTGAACATACTTGATACAATACAAGTCTGCACTCTAGAAAATTGTGGATCACTTGTAATCTGATAACTTCAGTATTGCATTGTGATTGGGAATGAAATCTATTTCAGCACCACTTTGGGATAATTCCTTACATTGGTAATAGCATTGAAGGGCTGGTGTAACATTCACATTTCTTTGGGTGATCAATCTGATATTCACTTGTTTCTTGAAAGTATCACATCTTTAAAGAGTGAATTGATTTGATTGAATTAAGTACAAGAATAATCAATCTAAGCCGAGTAACACACACTTTGCTACAATAGATTTAGCTTAGATTGATCATAGGATTGCCCCCCTAGGCTAGGGTAACTTCTTTTCTTTGTTTCAAGTGTGGGGCAAGGTCACCGAGGTGACGGTGGGTGGCTTGCCTGATGGTGCCTCTAGGCTTTTCTACTGGGGTTAGGAGTTTTCCCTCTAGGTGAGAGTTTGAGCGGTAACAGTAACTATTGATTTTATCACTAAGTTACCCAAGACAGCAATGCAACATGATTCAATAATGGTAGTGGTGGACCAATTAGCTAAAACTGCTCACTTGAAAGAGATTGCCAGGTTGCACAGGATACCTAAAGCAATTATTTCCTGGTGATTATTGTTTAAGCTTACTTATGTCCACAGTCCACCACAATCCATCCCTCATTATCTTGACTAGAAAAACACATGCCAGTTTGTCTAAGGGATAACAACATTTCCAAAATAAACACAACTTGCCTCAGAAAATGTTTAGATATTTCAAAAGTCAACCGAGGAAGCTTTATTTTATGGGCTTGGTTTAAAGTCTTTCATTATAAAAACATGCCTTTTTCTTGAGAACTTCAATATTTATTAGGTACGCTGTTATGTGCTGGAATGTCTGTCTCAACTTCAAAGAAAATGAGATATTGTGATTTCTTTATTAAAGCTGATTTTCCAAGAATAGTTATTCTATTCCTAAACCATTATGATTCTCTCTTGTAATATAGGCAGGGGCTCTGGTTCAAGTTTATACTGATGGAACAGTTTTAGTGACCCATGGAGGTGTTGAAATGGGCCAAGGACTTCATACCAAGGTTGCTCAAATTGCTGCTTCTACTTTGGGCATTCCTGTGAGCAGTGTCTTTATTTCAGAGACAAGTACTGACAAGGTAGGGTGAACTTTGACGCTTTTTTTTATTTGATGCTTCTTGGAAAGACATCAAATAATAAAAAAGAGTGGGCTTTCTATAAGTGAAGCCACGACTTGTCAATTAAATATGCAATATCATTCTTATTGTTTGAGAATGTTGAGGAACCAAACACAAAACACTGTGAAAATATATTACATAAAGGCTTTTTATACATTAAGTTTAGTTCTTCAAGAAAACAAGAAATAAAACTAACTCTGGCAAATGTTTTGCTAACCTGTTTCTTTTGAACTGTTTTCAGGTACCAAATTCATCACCTACAGCAGCTTCAGCTAGTTCTGACATGTATGGTTCTGCAGTTGTAGATGCTTGTGAACAAATCAAGTCTCGAATGGCACCAATTGCAGAAAAAAATAGGCACACTTCATTTGCCGAGGTAATCAGAAATTACAAAAACAATTTGCATCTTCTGTTCTAAATGTTAGAAATCCATCAGTTGAGTGCTTCCTATTTTCAGCACCTTTTGCAACTCAGATTTCAACCTTAGGGTTTTATTGATCTGTTTCCTAATGAACTTTCAGCTGTAGGGCTGAATCTTATTTATCAATTACAATAGCATATAAATCATTTTTTCATTAACCAATCAAGCTAGGCAGCTTGAGGAAACAAACACCAAATCTAATACAAACTTGGGATGATTCCCAGCCCTGAAGGGCCCATCCCCAAGTACAAACGAGAGCTGAATTTAATCTTATTACAGAAGATTTGTACCAGCTACATATCTTCCCTGTTAGCTTCCCTTTACTTGTCAATTCACCCAAGTAAATCTGCCTACTGTTATATCAAACCAGCATGATAGACCAACACTACTAAATACTCAAATCATCATGAGAAATAAGCTGTAAATCAGATGTGCAAGTACAGAAATTTAGGACAGCAATGTACACTTCATATTAACATAAGAATGAAGTGAACATACATCGCAACAGCTTTTGATAAGTAGGTACATACAGTCCACTAGCATATCAGAAACTAGGACAACTCCATAATGCTCTCCCAGCCTAGCTAGGGTAACTGCAAGCAGCTAACATCACATCAACTGTCAACCTTTAACCTCCAACTCCTTAAACCCTACCGATATCCACACCACCATAAAATGGACATAGAAAGGCTAATTCAAGACCTACTAAAATGTGGAGTTATTACAACAAGCAGGAGCCCATATGCAGCTCCAGTAATCTTGGTTCGGAAAAAAGATGGGTCTTTCAGACTATGCATAGACTATCGAGGGTTAAATAAAATAACCATAAAGAACAAATTTCCTATACCCTTCATAGATGAATTGTTAGACGAAGTCCATGGAGCAAAATACTTCTCAAAACTGGATCTAAGGTCAGGGTACTACCAGATCAGAGTAAGATTAGAAGATGTGGCAAAAACAACATTTCAAACACACAAAGGTCACTATGAGTTTAAGGTGATGCCGTTCGGGTTAACCAATTCCCCAACTACCTTCCAAGCAACTATGAATCAACTTTTTCAGCCCTACTTAAGGAAGTTAGTACTGGTCTTCTTTGATGATATTCTTATTTACAATAAAAATTGGAAGGAGCATATGAAGCATTTAGAGCAAGTACTCTCTTTCTTAGAAAAAAATCAGTTTGATGCAAAACTATCAAAATGTTCATTTTTTAAAAAGGAAGTAGAATACCTTGGTCATATCATATTCCAAGAAGGAGTCAAAGTGGACCCCAATAAAATCAAGGCAATCACGGAATGGCCCAAACCAAAAAAATATCAAAACTAAGGGGATTCTTGGGATTAACAGGTTATTATCGAAGATTTATCAAGAACCATGTTTATTTGACCAGTGTTGTATATCTCTCCGATATATCTCCGAAATTCCGATAAATTCTGAGTTAAACACATGTCCGATATATTCGAAATATTCTGAGATATTCCGAGTTAGACCCCTGTCTTGCGACATTTTCCGAGATATTCTGATATTTTTCGCCGATGTCATCGAGAAGTTACATTCCAGACCCTCACTGATACTTTCCCCGAGACGAGATATACAACATTGCATTTGACAACACCCTTGTCAAACCTATTAAAGAAAAACTCCTTCAAATGGGATAACAATACAGAAGAATGTTTTGAAACATTAAAAAGGGTTGTGTCATCTGCACTTGTCTTAGCAACACCGAATTTCACAAAATCCTTTGTAGTAGAGTGTAATGCGTCGAGATTTGGAATAGGACCAGTGTTGATGCAAGATGGCCACCCAATAGAGTTTGAAAGTCGAAATCTCAACAAAACAGAAGATTTAAGGTCCACCTATAATAAGGAATTGCTAGCCATTATGCATGCACTAGCTAAGTGGCGACAATATCTCTTAGGAAGCAAATTCTCAATACATACAGATCACAATAATCTTCAATACCTACTACAACAAAAAACATTGTCCATTGAACAACAAAAATGGATGGAATAACTGTCCACCTTTGATAAGGAGATAATCCACAAAAAGGGAAGGACAATGTAGCTACTAATGCACTATCTCGAAAGGATGACGAAGTAACCGTATATGCAACAACAATAGTGATTCCTGATTGGTTAGATAAAATTTGCGTTGAATATGCCAAAAATCCTGAATCTGATTCAATAATCAACAAATTGGACGAAAACCCCAAATTTGAATGGAAAAATGACATTTTATGGTATAAGGACATGATCTATTTAATTCCATCCTCAAAATTTAAAATGAAACTTTTCAAGGAGTCACACAGCTCCCCAGCTACAAGGCATGTAGGTTTTTTCAAAACCTACTATAATGCATGCCAATCATTCTATTGGAAAGGAATGAATAAGGATATTAAAAAATTTGTTGCCCAATGTGAAATATGTCAAAGAAATAAAAATGAAAATGTTATGACTTTGGGACTACTTCATCCCCTACATATTCTTGACCAAAAATGGGAAGAGATCTCGATGGATTTCATTGAAGGGCTTCCCATGTCTAGCGGGAAGGATAAATGTTATGTTGTGGTTGACAGATTAACCAAATATGCACATTTCACGACAGTCAGAAAGATTGACTCAACAAAGCAAATTGTAGATGTTTTTTGCAAAAACATTTATAAATTGCATGGATTTTCGAAGGTTATTGTCAGCGATAGGGATGCAAAATTTAAGGGGAATTTCTAGAGAGATTTTGTAAGCAAACAAGAATATCCCTCAATATAAGCTCAACCTACCATTCACAAACGGACGGTCAGAGAGAAATTGTAAATAAATGCTTAGAAACTTACCCTCAGTGTTTCGTGACAGATAAGCAAAATAAGTGGTCTCAATGGTTACGTTTAGTTGAATGGTGGTATAAATCTACATATCACACTTCCACAAAAATTACCCTTTTCCTAGCCTTATATGGGTATGAACCCCCCAAATGGATGGAGTTTGTACTGATTGACACTAAGGTCCAAGCAGTAAGGAATCAACTCTAGGATGAACAAAAAATCATTAAAATATTGAAAGAAAACTTAGCCACAACTCGTAATCGAATGAAACAACTAGCATACCAACTAGGTCAGAAAGAGAGTTTGAACAAGGCGATTGGGTGTTTGTGAGACTCCAACCCTACAAACAACTATCCCTTAAGCAACAAGGGGAGAACAAATTAGCTCCAAAATTTTATGAACCCTTTCAAATTAACAAAAAAATTAGCGAAGTAGCTTATGGATTGGAATTACCAGACAATTGTCATATCCATAACATTTTCCACGTCTCATGTCTCAAGAAGGTGCTTGGGAAAGCTCAACCAGTCCAAATAGAAATCCTAGAATTCGATGATGAAGGAAGAATTATCTTAGAACTAGAAGGTATTCTTGCCACTAAGGAAAAGGTGTTACGTTCCAGAATCATTAAGGAGATGTGCTAGTGCGCCCTAGCCTAGCGCATCTCCTGGTACTCAGCAAGTTAAGACGTCAAGTTTGAGTTTTTGGTCAAATCTGGGTTGACCAAGTCAAGGCAACCATGACTTACTCTGTGAAGTCAGAAAACAAGTTAGATGGAGCTTCTAACTTCAGAACGTGGAAGACAAGGATTGACCTCATCCTTGCCAAGAATAAAGTGCTGGATATCTTGAAAGGAAAGATCGTGGAACCAGAGTTTGAAGAAGAAAAGAGAAGGAATCCCAGAACGTTGCAGTTATGGAGAAGTTCAAAGGCAGTGACATCAATGCCATGAGTATCATAGTGGACTCTATAAAAGACCACTTGATACCCTACATCTCCCATCTTGACTCATCTAAGAAGATGTACGATGCCCTAACAAACCTCTTCTTAGTCAGAAACATTGGACAAGTAATGAGTCTGAAGAATGACCTCTGTGACATGAAGATGAATGATGATGACAACATAACATCATACTTTGTAAGGATCTCTCAGTTAAGAGATCAACTACAAGCTATTGAAGAGATCATCTCAGAGAAGGAACCGGTAAATATAGTACTCAATGGTCTTCCCAAGACATGGGATGCATTTGCCGCAAGCATGAACACAAGGAATGAGTATCCTACATTTGAAGAACTTTGGACTTGCTGTGCACAAGAAGAATCAAGGATCAGTGCAAAAGAGAAACCCCAAAAGAAATACGATGATCAAGCCTTCATAGCAAAGTTCAAGAATTTCATGAATAAAAAGAAGTTTGGCTCCAAGAAGAAACCAAATCAAAAGAAAGATATGTCAAGAATACAATGCTTCAATTGTTATAAGTATGGTCACTACAAGAATCATTGTCTCGAGTTAAAGAAAAGGAAGGAAACACACGAAGCATTAGTTGCCGAAGAAAGGGAACCCTCAAAGAAAGCCAAGCAGGACAAAACACGACTTCTTCTTCTAAAACAAGGTAACAATACTCTTCATAGTTCTTGTACATACCATGCTTTTTGTACATATCTTGCATATCTATTTCTTAGAAGATAATATGTTCAAAGAAAAACTACACCTATGGAAGATCAACAAAATAAGGACTTGCTATGACAAAGACTACAAAACAAGACAATACACATGAAAGGATGAAGTACATCAACAACCACGGTTAACAGTTCATGTGGAAGTTATTACATAAGTAAAAGCTGCAAGATAAGCTGAAATCAGAATCAATCTTGAAGAAACCTAGAAGAAGTAAAGATAGAAAGAAGTCAACAATCAAGAGGAAATTGGAAGAGGACTCATGACACTTTGCAAAAAGGCAGTAAGGATGCAGACGTAAGCGTGGGCTCTCTTAGTTGGAGGGAGCTGATTACATAATTCCAAAAGAAGAGCATGCATTCATGCATGAAGCAAGGATTAGGAGGGAGCTAATCCTAAATAATATGATCCATTGAAGATGATGAAGTATCTATCCATGTTCCCATCAATGGTAGCAACCATGAAAAGCAACACGTGTTTAGTTTGACTTTAGAAGAAGTCTTCTTCGAAAATAAGCCTTGAAGTATCCCTGGTTGTCCATCCACATACATGATCCTATGATGAAAGGAAGAAGGTGGAATCTTCAGGGCATGGAATCTATAGAAAAATCCATAGACCCAAGAGCTAAAGAGAAACACGAGGAAGAACATGAAAGAAAGAAAATCCAGAAAAAACAATCATTGTATCAAGAATCCCAAGACTACCAGTCTGATCTGAACTCACTAAAAGCAATCAAGCAGAGAAACTGAAAGTTGTGATGAAGAATAGTGTATGGAAGACTTATGAATGTAAGCGTTGCGAGATCCAGAACTAGAGGCTCTCCCAGATGGAGGGAGAAGACTATGATGATTTCTTGTTCCAGTAAACCATACATACCTCTACATGAGCCATTATATCATCCACAATATCCATGGGTTGGAGCTTACATTAGATGAATGCAAAGACTGTTCTCTAGAATGATTAAACAAAGAACATATGTAGAACAACCTCAAGGTTTTGAGGTATACCAGGAAGAGACCTTTGTATACAGATCGAAGGGGACAACTTGGTGGAGAACCTCCAATGCACAACAAAAGCGTAGTGAAAAAATTTCTATAACAGAGATATTGTGTCAGAATGGTTACTCAGAAGCTTAGGATGATGGATTGCTAATCCATGACAAACCCTCATGATGGCATAAGAAGTACCACTTCGATATGTTCCAGTTTGACCCTTGCCACGATGTTATGAGCTAGCAGGAAACGAAAGATGAATCCAACAATGATATACTATATTGACTAGAGCTATATGAAGCCTTCAAGAGAATACCAGTGTTCCAGAAAGACCGAAGTACATTGAGATCAAGCATTACACTCTCCATGATGAAGTCCATAAAAGAGAAAGTGGTTCTCCAATATATGTCTCCACAGATGACCAGATAAGCAGACATTTTGGTAAAGCTTCTGTCCAAGATGAAAGAGTTTGTGTACTCATGTTGGAGCTCGTGGAGACGACTTCCTTATTAGGAAGAGATGACTCCCAGGTTGGGAGGGAGCACTGATGTGTTATTGATTTATGGACAGTCATTTTTCATGTTCAAAAAATGGTCCAGGATGAGCAGTTCCTTTCCAGTTCAAAAAGTGGCCGGAGATTTTTGACGGACAGGCATTTTCCAGTTCGGAAAATGGTTCAGATCGAACGGTCATTTTAGTAATGAAAATGGTTCGATGGATTGCTGATGTACTATAGACAACGATTTCCCATTGTGGTTGACATGGGGAATGGTCTAGGACAGTCTATCTTCTTGACGGTCACTCTTAGTAGTGGTCATGAAGACTGGTTTGCCTCGCTGGACAGTCATTCTTTCGAAACTCACAGTTATGGGCAGTTTCAAAGAATGGTCCGTTTTGGAGGTTGGTGCAGGACAATCATTTCCTTAGGAAATGGTCCGGACAGTCATACCCTAGGGTAGATTCATTCTCTCCAGGTTGCACTTTGTTTAGTGCTGGAGGAATGCCCCAGATAGGTGAATGGTCTAGGTTCAACAATCTGGGACAGACATTCCCTAGGGCAGATTCATTCTCTCCAGGTTGCACTTTGTTTAGTGCTGGAGGAATGGCCCGGATAGCTGAATGGTCCAGGCTCAGAAATCGGGACAGTTATTCTTCGCTTGAGAAGAATAGTCCAGATAGCTCATCATTGATGTTTTACTTTCTGAGGGCAGATGCTCTTCCAGATCTCACAGATGTGAGTGGAAGAATGGCCCAGATGATTCAGTTCATATCATAACACTGTTTTCTGTGCAGGTTGATGATATGATGGAGATTGTATGTCTTTGCACAGTAGATGTATACTACTGTGGTGGATGTGTTCCACTGATTGTGACTATATGTCCCTGATCAAGTATCTGTGTACTACTTGGTGTGGTAGTGTACCATTGGATTGTAGTTGTGTACTACTATGGATGGACACAATTGTGTTCGATTGCATGATATTGTTCCGATTTCCTTGAATACTATAAGTAGTGTTGGAAATGATTATCAGCTAGATGGATCATCAATGGACAGAGATTTCCTAGATGGAAAATGGTTCAGGACATTTATTCTTCTAGGACATATGTCCGGATTAGAAGAATGGTTCTTGTGTCACTCTGTGGAGTGAGTGACTTATCCAACATCATGTCTGATTACTCAGATGGAGTATGGTTTCGAGAGATGATGCAACTGATGACACTGATAGTGATGATGGTGCTCATGATCTAGTCATGAGATAGTCTATACGACTATGTTGATGCTACCGAGTGAATGATATGTTTGTGCTCAAGACCATTACCTTCAAATACCTCCCTAGCTAGGAGGGAGTGTTGATATTATTGTAGCTGCGGGAGGTATTTACCTCCATGTGTAAACCTGACGAGAATAGAATATTCCGAGAAGCAAGAAGAAACCCAAATTAGTTGGCTAATAACCCTAGAAGACAAGTCGACTGAAGAGGATAATTTATATTAGGTTATTAGCCTCCAAGAGAAGAAGTCGGCTAAAGGAAATATTATATACTAAGCAAATAGGCACCTAGAATGAGAAGTCGGCCCAGGCAGTTTGTCAGTTTTAGTATAAATATAGGAGGCCAGTCTTCATTCTAGCAGGCATTCTTAGAACTGCAGAAGCAACACTTGTGCGCACTGTAGTTGGCCAGTTTGTGCTCAAGTTTGGAGGAGAGTTGCTGTTGCAGCTACTGCAGCTAGCAGATTTTGGTTTTGGCTTGGACTCTCTCTTGGTTATGGTTTGGACTCTCTGAGCAGCTCTTGTTTGGTGCTCGGGGATGGCTTCGACCTATGGTTGGGTGACAATAGTGATATTGTCTATGGTTAAACGAGCACATCCATCATATTCTAACATTAGTTAGATCTGATATTTTACATGCATTAGTAAGAATGACAGTGTAATAAATCTAAATGTATGAACTAGTGAATGATTAAAGGTCATCGAGGTTAATCGCAGATCCCCATTCATTCCCAGGCTGCAAGCATCTGAGCGTTATAGCCACCCATAAGACTATCTCGGGTGAGACTGCGCAGTACATCTTGTGCGCTGCATTGCCTTCTGATTTACTAGGAGGGCCGATAGTTTTAGAGGGATTTTGTTGGAAGCTTGTTCAAATATGAACCTGGGTCAACTTATGACATTAAAGTAAGATTAGAGTAGATAAAGTAATAACCAACAACCACCCATGCTATATCGTAAAGCTTGTCTATAGTTTAGCTAGTAATTCTTTATCTTGTCTATAATTGTTTTTTTCATTATTTACTTGTTTATCTTGCAAAGTCATTACATTTTTATCTCTTGGTTAAGTGGTGCAACTATCTAATTGGTTAATTTATCTTGTATCTTAAGCTTAAGTCTTACACTTTGCAGTTTAATTTCAAGTTATTCATTTTTTCTATCTAGACTAAGAGGATCAAATTAATCTAGTCTAAATAGGCACCCTTTACTGGTACAACTTTCCCCACCAAAAAGGAGGCTTGTGGAGGCTACAGGGGGTGCTAAGTCAGGGATAACTTCACGACACTAGGTGTCCCCCTTGCTTGAGCGCCCAAGTTTTCTGGGTTGACCTGTCGAGCTAGGGTAGGGCCTTGTTTTCCCTACTTCTTGAGCACCCAACAATCATTTTGGCTAAAGCGGTAAGAGTCTAGGGGTAGTCACATAGCTTAGGTTGGTTTCACACTAGCTTAGGCCCCCTAATCAAAGAGAGACTTTTAAAATTTATCTAAAATTTATCTAATATTACACAACACTTGCACTTGATTTTTAATATCTTTTAATTTGTGTAAACCTTGTTGGTCAAGGTCTCTTTCACATGCTTATAGTTTAATTCATCTCTACTTTTCATTGCAAGCATTTCATTTCAAGTTGTGTAAACCTTGTTGTTCAAGGTATTCTTTTATGCTCATGGTTTCAATTCACTAGCTCCAACAATTCAAGTTGAGCATTTTCCTTTCAAGTTCATTCGTGGTTGAAGTGGTTTTCTTTTCAAGGGTAGACTGCTATCAAGTTGCGCACCATCTCCTTGGGGCACTTGGTGAGTGGTTTCCCCCCTTGCTTAGAAGTTGCACACTTCCTCTTGTTGGTTCTCTATCATCTCTAGAAGTTGTGCACTTGGTCTTTTCCTGCATTTTCAAGTTACATGCTTATGGTTAGTTAGTTGTGAGTTCATTGGCTTTGGTTCATCTTTTGTTGTACATCTTTCCACCTCATTCTTTTGTTCATATTGTAACTTACTTTACATTGTATAATTGTTTTGATTCATCTTGTACCTAGTGTAAAGCTATTCTTTGTAATTAGATCTTTTAATTCTTGTAATCTTTTGTATAGACTTAGTTGACCCCTTTCCCAACATTTAGGCAGTAGTCTTAGTTGACCTTAGGGAAAGGTTTGATCGTCATTTGAAATTGTTCATGGCATTGTTGATTGCCATAGAGGTTAGATTTCCCCCTAACTTAATAAAACTAAAATTAACTCCTAGAAATCACTTAATAACTTCACATAGTAAATAGGGTCAACCCCCCTTGGCTTCCCTAGGAGTAAGCCTAGATGGAAAAAGTCCAAATCGAGGTGACAAGTGGGTTTGGACTTAGGCATTGTGCCTCGAAGGACACACCAAGTGGATTGAGACTTTTCCACGTTTGTAGGTGTGTATAAGGACGACAACGGTCACCATATGTTCTATATATATGGAACTCTCATCATTGTAATAATATATATCAGTCCGTTATAATCATTTTGTCTTAGCATTTTCTACTGTACTCGTGTCTCTGTGCATGGTTATTCTTCTTGTGATCTTGGTTATTACTGCTACTATTGTTCATGGTTTATGCTTCAGTTCATGTAAATTTGTAAAGAAACTAAATGTAATTGAACACCATTAAACTCCAACAAAATGTAGATACTAGAACCAAGTAGATCCGGTCCTTGTAGAAAATGACATCGTCTAACATCCTATATCTATCATCCACTACCTGTCCATCCAACATCTCACAGGAAAACTTGTTTTTGGAGTACTCCACCAACAAATGTGACTTCCCGTTTGTGCAAATATCCATCATCGAACACCTCGCTAGTCTCTTGGACAATGCATCTGCTACGAAATTCCTTTTTCCTTTAACATACTCAATGTCAAAGTCAAAGGCTTGGATCTTCGAGACACACTTTTGCTGTCTCTCGCCAAGGTCTTTCTGAACTAGGAAATACGTGAGACTGTTGTGATCAATCTTCACTACAAACCTGCTACCCACCAGATACTGCCTGGATTTGGTGAAGGCATGCATGATTGCTAGCATTTCCTTGTCGTAAATTGAATAGAGTCTCTCCGACTTGTTGAGCTTCCTACTCTCAAACACAATGGGATGGTCCCACTGCATCAATACTGCTCCAATCCCAACCCCTGATGTGTCGCACTCTAGGACAAACATTCGAGAGAAATCCGAAAGGGCTAGAATAGGGCATGTGCTCATAACCTTCTTCATTTTCTCAAAATTCTGCTGTGATTCATCAGTCCATTGAAACACACCTTTCTTGGTTAGATCTGTGAGTGGTGCCCCGAACTGTGAAAACCCCCTGACAAACCTTCTGTAGTAACTGCATAACCCAAAGAATCCCTTCAGCTCTGTGAGGTTCTTGGGTGTTGGCCAATCCAAAATGGCCCTGATCTTCTCCTAATGAACCTGTAGTCCATGCTCACTGGTGATATGCCCCAGGTACAGTAGTTCTCTCATCCCAAACTCACACTTGGACTCCTTGGCATATAATGGTTGTGCCTGCATAATCCCCATGACCTCGTCCAAGTGTGCCAAATGCTTAGCCCATGTCCTGCTGTAAATCAAAATATCGTCGAAGAATACCAAAAGGTACTTCCTCAGTTGCCCATTTTGTAATTGAACTTTGGGTATGTTTTAGGCACTGGTCATTTTATTGTATCTTAAATAGGGGTTTGCTTGTCATTTGAAAAGTTGCATTTTGCATTTGCTTGTCATTGGGTTGGGCATCCTTAAAAAACAAATTAACTCCTAGAACATTAATTCAACCTTAAAATAGTTAAATAGGGTCTACCCCCCTTGGCTTCCCTAGGAGTGAGCCTAGATGGAAGAAGTCCATATCGACGTGACAGTGGGTTTGGACTTAGGTTTGTGCCTCCAAGGACACACCAAGTGGGTTGGAGACTTCTCCATGCTTGTAGGTGTGTATAAGGACGGTAACACTCCCAAAGGAACTTTTAGGGAAATAAAGAGGCCTCCCAAGTTTGGAGGCTATGTTGCACTGATGAGCAACATCAGTGATGCTGAACCTTCTTCATTTGAAGAAGCAAATAAATTACAAGTATGGAAGGATGCCATGCTTGAAGAATACAAGTCTATTCTAAAGAACAATGTCTGGGACATTGTGTCAAGGCCAAAGGACAAATCAGTGGTCTCTTCCAAATGGATCTATAAGATCAAACATGCAGCTGATGGGAGTGTGGAAGATTTCAAAGAAAGATTTGTAGCCAGAAGATTTGTATACCTCCATTCGAGTTATTATTGCTTTAGCTTCGGTTCTTGGTTGGAAACTACATCAGATGGATGTAAAAACAACATTCTTGAATGGAAAGATTGAACAAGAGGTCTTTGTGGAACAACCAGATGGTTTTGTACTGCATAACAAAGACACTCATGTATGCAAGCTAAGGAAGACCTTGTATGGTCTTAAGCAGGCTCCCAGAGTTTGGTATGACAGGATTGATGGCTTTGTTAAAAGCCTGGGCTTTCAGAAAAGTGATGCTGATGCGAATCTGTACTTCAAGGTAAGAGGGAATGAGCCTATTATACTAATCATGTATGTTGATGATCTCTTTCTGACAGGAGATGAAGAGCTAATAGTCTGGTGTAAGAGGGAGCTAATCTCAGAATTCAAGATGAAAGACTTAGGCTTGATGCATTACTTCCTAGGATTGGAAGTGTGGCAAAGACAGGATGAGATATTTCTGGCACAAGGAAAATACATAGTGGATGTGTTAAAGAGGTTTGGTATGATGGATTGTAAATCCATGTCTACTCTGATGATCACCAACCTGAGGAAGCTACATGATTCTAGTACAGGCTTAGATTTGGTGGATCCTTCCATGTATAGGCAGCTGATAGGATCATTGATGTATATGATCCATACCAGACCAGATATATGCTATGCAGTAATTGCAATGAGTCGGTTCATGGCTGAACCAAGACAGAGACACTGGATAGCAACAAAGCACATATTGAGATATCTCAGAGGGACCATTACCTATGGTCTGAGATATACATCCAATGGTGGTCTATTTTTGCATGGGTATGTAGATGTTGACTGGGTAGGAAGCCCAATGGACCGGAAGAGTACTTCTGGATACTGCTTCAGTTTAGGATCCGCTATGATCTCTTGGTAAAGTAGGAAACAGGGATCCATTGCACAGAGTACAACAAAGGCCGAGTACATTGCAGCAAGTGATGCTAGCAAGGAAGCAATATGGCTCAGAAAATTGGTTTCTAGGTTGTTCGGTGACAAGCTCGAGACAACGGTGGTTGATTGTGATAATCAAAGTTGCATAAAACAGACAGAGAACCC